>JADRCD010228878.1:0-45376 GCA_019843815.1 Montemys delectorum
TGGTGGAGGTGGTGGAGGTGGTGGAGGTGGAGGTGGTGGTGGAGGTGGTGGTGAGCCTTTTCTGCATTTCTCTAACAAAAGAAAGGCTGCTGAAGTGAGAAGTGGTTCCTGGTTGTGGTCCCAAGGCAGCAGGAATGACTATTAAGCCTTCATGTGCATTATTTCCTTTGTGTTGAGAAGTATGCTCACTCTTTATGGGTATCTTAACTTGTATTTGGGCCTTAGTTAAACCCTGTTATCAGAAACTTTTAATGTGGCATTTTATGTTTTTGAAAAATATTTTCAGCCATATTTGGTGGCAGATGCCTGTAATCCTTGCCATTGGGAAACGGACACCAGGAATTACAAGTTTGATTCTATGTTGGCCACATAATGAAACTCTTATCACAAAATAAAAGACTGTGAGATAGTACAGTCTGTAAAGTACTTTCATGTGATTTAAAGACCTGAGCTAGATTGCTAGAACCCATATACTTAGGCTTGGTACTATGCACCTTATGTGGCAGTATGAAGTAGAAGTACAGTTCCCTGACCAGCCAGCCTGTCCTAATTGCTGAGCCCTGAGTCCCAGTGAGAGACTTTCTCAAAAACCCAGGTCTGGCCTTCCTTAGGAACAGTGAGGCTGACCTCAAGCCTATACACATACACAATTAGAAGAAAATTCTCTCCTAACATTGAATTTGCTGTTTACTTAGTTTTGGTTTCATACGGTGGTGAGCTTGGGTATATACATTGTCCTGCTTTTCCCTTCAACTTAAGCATCGAACTATTTTTTAAGCTGTATTTATTCACTTTAAATTCATTAAAACATGAAAAGTGCAAAGACTAATTTTAAGGCTTTTGAAGGAAAAGACGGAGAGAACCATAAGTCTCTGGTTTATAGAATTCTGCTGTAGGAAAGAGTTAGGCAGAAAAAGGACAATAATCAAAGAACATGCAAGGTACAGTCCTGAGTTCAAACACTGTGGTGTACTCCTTTGACTGTAGGACAGGAGAGGATTATAACATTTCTCCAATGCTCAGGCTTCATTCCTTAAATTCTTTAGTAGCAGATAGTCGATTTAAACAGTCTTTCAATTCAGATAAAGTAGAGTGGGGCGTTAGCGGCTGATGTCTTTTTACCATCTCTGAAGAGAACACGGCTGAGTCAGTGTGGAATGGCCATGCTATGCACTCACTTCTCTTCTCTCCTCACTGCTTTCCTTCCCTTGACTGAAGAGAAGAGCACTGTCGCCTGGTGCATTTCTTGAACAGCTAAACTCCTACTGGAGAGAGACAGGTTTTTTTGTTTTGTTTTGATTTTCGAGACAGGGTTTCTCTGTGTAGTCCCAGCTGTCCTGGAACTCACTCTGTAGACCAGGCTGGGCTCGGAATTCAGAAATCTGCCTGCCTCTGCCTCCCAAGTGCTGGGATTAAAGGTGTGTGCCACCACTGCCCAGCGAGAGAGGCAGTTTTATTTTAATAATTTTGTTATGTCTTTGTATGTGTGTATGCAGGCGGGCATGGTGAGAGAGGAGAAAGCAGGTGCCCGAGTGGAAGTTAGAGGACAACTTTCAGGGGTCAATTTTCTTATACTTGGCTTAAGTAGGGTCTTGTTATTTCAGCCATACTGTATATACTCCAGGAGAAATGACTGGCAAGCTTCCCAGTGATTCTCCCATCTGCCTCATAGAGTGCTAGGAGTGTAGCATTACAGACACGGGTCACTGGGTCACCATGCGCAGTTTTTTAAATTATTTTCTAGGGTTGAACTCAGGTTGTCAGACTTACATGACAAAGATTTTATCTTCTGAGCCATCTTTCCAACCCCAGCTGTCTTACTTTAGAATATATCATGAATTTATTCTCTTTTGAAAAATTTTAAGATTATATGTATTATTTGTATATGTGTCACATGCATATTACAGCAGTCAAATAGAAGTCAAAACACCTTGTGATTGCTTCTTAGCCCTGTGGGTTCTTGAGGTCAAACAGGTCATCAGGCTTGGCACAGGCACATTTACCTACTGAGCCTTTCCACTGGCCCACAACTAGTTCTTTTAGTGGTCTTCACAGAATTGAAAAACAAATTTTAGTCAGCATGGTGAAGCATACCTGTAATCCCAGCACCCGGGAAGGTTACAAGTTTGAGGTCAGTCTGGAGTACATTGCAGAACATTGTCTCCAGGGTGATCAAAGTGTTTAAATCTCCAGAGTAAAATATGAAATTTTCCCCTTTTTTTTTAATATTTTCTTTCTTTGTTACTGGTTTTTGCAAAGTTGTGTTATTATCTTTTAGGGGATAGGTGGAGGTGGGTACAGACTTTTAGATTGTTATCCATTGGCGGTGTGTGTGTGTGTGTGTGTGTGTGTGTGTGTGAATCTTTGTGTATGACTAGCCAGACAGCTTAGGATGAATATGTAAAGTAGTCTATTAGTGTGCTGCAGGGAATGCTCGTCATATAAATAGCTTAGGTCATTCTCAGTAATTCATTTTAAGAAATAGAATATGGAATTCTGATCTATTTAAAGTCAATATTGTGAGACAGAGGCAGGAGGCTCTCTATGAGTTTGAGGCCAGCCTGGTCTACAGAGCGAGTTCCAGAGCAGCTAGGGCACTGTTACACAGAGAAATCCTGTCTTGAAAAAGCAACAAAACAAAACAAAACTCCATAGTGTCAATATTTACTCTTACTGTTTTAAAGGTACATCCTGAATATGGTTTAGCCCTTTGTGGTTTGATGATCAGTGGTTACACTGTGCTGTAAGTAGAGTAGAGCCTTCACACTGTGCATCTGTGTATTTTGTTCTAAGGAGCTGTAACTAGAACACCATCCTTTTTATTGTTGCTTTTAACCTATTTTCTGGTTATGTCTCGCTGACTCTTAAATCTTGTTCTAGATATGCTTGCCTATACTTACCTTTTTCTTCTAATTCTTAACTAGATAATACATTCATTGTTAGGCAGACATGTATGTTCTTAAGATTCTGAAGCAGACTATGGCTTTAGTACTCTCTTGGCTGTCTGAGAACATGTGTGCTGCTGGTGTTTGATGGCTTGAATTTTGTATGGTGGGCTTGTCTGATTATGTTGACTGAGTCCTAATCAGTTAGTGCTTTGCTATAGGAGAAAAGGCAATGCTAGAAAAATTGTGACAGAAAATTCTTATTTGAAATGTCTTATTTCACAGCTAAAAGTTATGAAGTTTCAAGATGAATTGGAATCTGGAAAGAGACCGAAAAAACCAGGGCAAAGCTTCCAGGAGCAAGTAGAGCACTACAGGGATAAACTGCTGCAGCGGGTAAGGAGAGCTTTGTTCAGCAGTGTGCGTTACCAAGGTTCTCATTTGGCTTTGTGGACTGTTGAGATAATAGCATTCTAGAGAATAGCATTTGATGCATAAACATTGAATGATGATTAGAAATATTTTATTCTGGATGCTACCCATAGATTAGACAATTAATGTTGTTAAAAAACATACTTTCAGAATCAGAAAATATTATATTGATGGTAGTAAGAAACCATTAATTCTAGGAAATTACACAGATGAAGGTGGAGATGAGGTTTGGGAAGTACTGCTGATGGGGGAAGATCATCCCTGAGATGGTGTAGTAAGAGGTAGAACACTTGGCACATCGGGGAGTTCTGGCTTTCAGTACGGTGAATGTCCAGAGCACCAGAACAAGGGCCCCCTTTGGTGCCTGTTGAAATGTCCAGAACTTCTGTTGAGACTGCTGTTTTTATCTGTACCTGGTCCATCATTACAATGGTAATAACGGTATCAAACAAGAAAGAGCTTGCAGTTACACAATTGCTGGCAGCGAGCTGCCTGGTAAAGTGACTGTTGAGCCGTGGAGACCTATGGGAGCCCATGCTATTCTCTGCTATGTGCACAAGGATTTTCTCTAGTCGACCATAGCTAGTGTTAGTATTTATGCTGTGTGTTAAATCAGAATAAATAAGTCAGTTTAAAATAGTTGAATTGTAGTATGATTTTTATAAAATGTACAGTCAATCAGGAAGTAATTTTTTATCATCATTCAGGAAAGTGTATTCTACACATCATTAAGGGAAGTTGGTCTCCTTAGTACCTCTTTAGATTTATATTCTGCGATGTATTTGAACAAAAGAAAAATGAGGTTTACAATATGGTGCTAGTTAGTTGTCTGTACCTCTTGAGTCCCTTCAGCCATGGTATCAGGTTATTAGTCTGCATGGAAGATTACATGTTGAGATATTCCGTGCATCTCAGTGGCAACAAACTAAAAAGGGATAAGTAATATCAATTACAAGTTTAGTATCCTGTATGCCATGACTGTTAATTGGAGACAAGATTGTGTTTTCAGAAGACATATGCTGAAGGTCAGCTAACTATGGTCTTTGTAAGTAAATTTACTAGAACACTGCTGTGCCTCTTCACCTAGGGATTATATGTGTGTTTTCTTGTTGCTGTGGTAGAACTTGGCCAGTGTGTAGTAACAAGATTTTTTTTTTCACTTTTTAAAAAATGAGAAGCAGTTAAATCAACATTTTTGATGCATGCCAGTCATAAATTCCATTTCTTTTATTAAAGAACTAAGTTGCTTCAGTATCTTTTGGCACTACTGTAACTATTCTGTCATTAATAAAAGTTAGAGTTTTGTTGGGAAGTGGCAGTTAGGAGAACTATAAGCAGTTATTTTTCTGGTTTATATAATTATGTCATGCAATCAGTTTATAAGTTAGCAGTAGACTTATTTTTATAGTTACTTAAAATCTTTGGTAAGAACTCATTTATTAAGTGAGTCTGCTATATATTGGCAGAATTGCGTTTCTTCAGTCTGTGATGGGAAGGTCATGTTAGCTTTTCTGATGTGCTTGGTTTTTCCCCTATCTTTCCCATCTTCCTCTTTTCTTTCCTTCTTCCCTACTTCCCTTCCCTCTCATTTTGATGTGGTAGGAATGAAGAGACAGGAGCTCTTTGACTGAGTTCCTGACTATCTGGTGTGACTGTGCTTGTTGCGCTTATTATTGACCTTTCTGAGTCTAGTGTTCCGTATCTAGACTGAGAGTAATAGTGTTGTAAAGGATTACATGATGATTTGCTGTATGGAAAACTGTTACCATATTATTTGGACTATGATAAATAGTAAATATTTAGCTGCTATACAAGGATAATGATGAATTAGTTGATAAGAAATGACTAATTGCCTGAAAGGGTAGATATTTTTTTGAAAATGAGATCATCCCTTAACTAGTATTTTAAAAATTCCTAAAAAAAAAATATGGTTAAATACATGGAATAGCCTAGAATGATATTTTTGAGCAATTAAATATTTCCTTTTAAAAAACAAAACAGGAGAAGGAGAAAGAATTAGAAAGAGAACGAGAAAGAGACAAAAAAGATAAAGAAAAATTGGAATCTCGATCCAAAGACAAGAAAGAAAAGGACGAATGTACTCCAACGAGAAAAGAAAGGTATGGCATGTGATAGTTAATCTGCTTTATTTTAAGATTTGGAGTGCTGTTTGATTTTAAAGTATTTCCATTATCGGTATCAACAAACCAGGCGTAGTTTTCACAGTAAACGTGTTTGGCTTCTGCTTGCAGGAGGCAGAGTTAGCTGAAGCTCAGGGCTACTAGTTGCCACTTGGCTTAAGTAATTAGGACATCATCTCTTTACTTGGTTCATGTGGTATCCTTAGCCTTAATTCACTGCAGGAATTCAGTTACACTATTGGGTATCAACCTCATGGCTTAAGTAACAGCTTGTTCTATCTCCTGTTGCTGCCACTGTGAGCATTTTGTTTTCTGTTTTGAAAGGAGATTATGTGTAGAAGAGACCGTGACTTGCTTTGTTTCAGCTTTTCTATTTTGAATTTTTTAACTTTCTTAACTTTTAATTGGTTTAGTTGAGGGGAGAGGGTGGTATACACCTGCCACTGTGCTCCTGTGGAGTCAGAATACACCTGGGTTGGTTCTTTCCTTCTGTCATGTAGGGCCCAGAAGATCAAGTTCAGTGAAAGTTTGATGGTCACGGTGATGGTGATAGCTCTCATGCTTTTTGCTTGCTGAGCCACCCCACGGAGCAAGTTTCTCACTTTCATAATTTTAAGTGTGTGTTGTAGTGACGCATTTGCTTTAGTAAACAGAATCAAAGTTTTCCACATTAAAAAGTGGCTGCAAATGAGAAACCTGGGTTAATCACTCTGTAGTACTTTTCTTTTGTTTTTTATTAGATATTTTCTTTATTTACATTTCACATATTATCCCCTTTCCCGGTTTCCTCTCTGGAAAAAAAAACCCTATTCCCTCCTCCCTCCCCCTGCTCACCAACTCACTCACTCCTGGCTTCCTTCTACACTGGGGCATAGAGCCTTCACAGGACCAAGGGCCTCTCCTTCCATTGATGATGGACTAGGCCATTCCACTCTGTATATATTTATAAATAACAAAATTACAATGATTAGCCTTTGAGATCTTGATTATGTATAGAATTTGGTTATGTATATAATTTAGTTTTATAGAAAAGTTACAAAGATCATATAAACAATCCCTATGTACCTTTCTTTCATCTACATGCTCCACCTACTAAAAGGCTTCTGTTTCTTTAGTTCTTCCCTTTCACTTCACCTCCAACCAGTAGATTATAATTAGCCAGTACAGTGTCCTGTTCTCTGAATTGTATTGTTTAACTTTAGTAAAAGACCCTCATTAAGAAATTAGCATTGAAAAAAAAATCTTCATTGTTTTCCAATCTAGAAAGGTCAGGCTTATTTCATCTTCCTAGTACTCTCTTACAGCAAAAGACAATTGAGTTTAATTGAGTTCATTTGGTTTTGGGCAAGCTGTCTAAAGACTTACTTCTACATTAAATAAAGGACAGTCAATGTTGTTGGAAAATAACACTAGCATGTCTAGTGAGAGTTGAGTCAGCATAGCTGGGAGACACTAGTAGTAAAATTAAACTGGAATGCTTAAGTCTTTGTCCCTTAGCAGAGTTCATGTGCTTTGTTTTATAGGAAGAGACGACATAGTACCTCCCCCAGCCCCTCTCGGAGTAGCAGCGGTCGGCGAGTGAAGTCCCCATCACCCAAATCGGAGCGGTCTGAACGGTCAGAGAGGTCTCATAAAGAAAGCTCTCGGTCCAGATCCTCTCACAAAGACTCTCCTAGAGATGCTAGCAAGAAAGCCAAAAGGTAATAAATGCAAGTCAGTTGTTGGACCTGTCTCAGTTACCACTTAGATGATTCCACAAGCTTCAAAATAATGTGCTTGGCACTTTTTTTTTTAAAGATTTGAGAAAAACAGAGAAATAGCAGTCTTATTTACTCTTATTTTGGGCTGTCTTGTTCTTCCCTCAGTTTTTGTCATGATTCAAGTATAGAAGAATTCTAGCAAGTTAAATTAGACTGACCAAGGGTTTTCACATGTCCACTATTGGGGGTTGGGGGAACTGTGTTTACTTTTTTCTTTGATTTTGTGTAATAAATAGATCTAGATTTTGTCAAACTGGAAAAGAATATCCCTTTACTACAGAAGTAACTATTTGAGTTAGGAAGTAGAATACTATTTATTGTCTCTTCCGTATGGACTTTAACATTTTATTTAAGCCTTTTAGTCCCACAAAAGTAGTTCATAAATGTATTTGATGTTACAGCAGGACATTTTCTTCAGAGCTGCACCTGAATTTCTAAGCCAATATTCATTATCATAATCACTTTCTATAATTCTTTATGAAATAGACTTTCTCTTTTTCCCACTTGTATGCATGTATGTAGATGTATATATATGTGCGGTTTTGGGTTTTTTTGTTTTGTTCTGGGAAATTTCCATGAACAAAACTTAGCAAAATTCCTGGTGCCAGATGTCATAGCAGATGTCATGAACTCTATTATCTGGGAGGCACAGGCTAGCTAGGGCTATACAGTGAGACCCTGTCTCAAAAAAAAACCCCAAAAAACAAATTATGTTGTTTTAAATGATGTTTAAATGATGGCCTTGAATGAAAATATTTTTTTCTCTCAAAATTATAGAATAGGCAGCTTTGCTTTTCAAGTTGGGTCAATGTTTTAGTTGGTTCTTTAAACTTTATCTCATGGAGTAGAGGTTCAAATATTGGCTGGAGGTATCAGTTATCTGGGGAGCTTATTAAAAAACACATGTTCTCATTGGAGCAAGATAAAGGCTCAGAAATCTGTCTTTTAAAACAAATGCTGTACTGATTACTCATGAATAGTAAGTGCAAAATAAATCCATGTGTGTGTATATAGTAGATAGTAAATTTGAGTTTGCTGTGTTTTTTAGTTAGTGGCTTATATGCCCTCTCATTTGAAGCCATATAAGAATATAAGCAGTTTTGGTAGCTGGTTACTTAAACGTTGTTCTTGTTTGTTTATAGGTCGCCATCTGGTTCAAGGACACCTAAAAGGTCTAGGCGGTCTCGCTCTAGGTCCCCTAAGAAATCAGGGAAGAAATCCAGATCTCAGTCCCGGTCTCCACACAGGTCTCATAAAAAGTCAAAGAAAAACAAACACTGACGTATATTTTTAAGATGCTGTCACTTATTGGAAATGCAAGTTGTTTTGTGCCTGAATGGTTTTTTTTTTTTTATTAAAAAAAAAACCATACACACAAAAACAAAATTCTAATGAAAGAGCATTCCTGGGTTTTGTTTGTTGTTTGTTTGTTTGTGAATGCATGTGTAAACTCATGAGTAACTGCATCTGTAGACCTGTCATTGTTTTATATTGTATAAATTACTTTTGTTGTGGCTGTTTTCTCAAGATGAAATTTTTATTGTGCTAATGAATTTCATCAGAAATGTGTCCAATGGATCTGCTGGCAGTAGTAGTATTTTGTTTTAGGATGTTGTGACTTAGACACATAATACAGATGTCTTCCCCCCTTTTGTAGCTTTGACAATTTGAATTAGATTTCAAATAAAATCTGAACAGAAAACTATAATGTTGTTTTTTTGCCCAGTTGGTGACACCAAGTCCCTTAAAGACCTACTAAGTGAATTTGGCACCATGGCTGTTTCTTACTCCTAGTGCACTTTATAAGCTCCAGTGTTCAAGTAGCTAGTGTTTTATAATTACTAAAATGACTTTCAAAAGTTAAGGGACCCAACACTCCTGCTTAGTAGGTTCTGCTGATCCATTTCTGTAAAAGGGTTTCATACCCGGAGAACAGAGGGCTCGAATGAGAGGGTGTGGTGTGTATCTGTTACTGTAGTGCCTGGTTAAAACAGTTCTTTCTCAAAGAAGCAACATGACTTCAAAACACTCAGCCCATCTTCTGAGCAAGTGACGTATTTAGGGTAAATTTAATTTTTATCTTCTATCATGAAACAAGTTTATTTATAAAAGGTTTTATAAAGAAAGTTTGCCATAGAATTCTTTTGTATAATAGTTGCCTTTTTATAATTGTCTGCAGGTTATCTTTAAAACACTGGTATCATGATATTTGTACAAATTTGTTTGAAACAGCTTTTTGTTTTGAAGGATTTGGTTTGAAGTACAGCTTTAAATAAAAATTGAAAAATTAAACGGTTTTCAGGCAATTTTAACACCCAATGGTTTATAAATTCAAGGCGCAAGACTTAGCCAGCATTGAAATCTATTATAAACAGGAAGGGACTTGGCTGTGGTCTGGGGAAGAAATAGGAAAACTCGTGAATGTTGATCCCAATCCCGCAGAGAATATAATGAAATAAAGGTCGTGTGGACTTGAACTGATGCTGGATCTGTCGGCCTCGACTTCAGGTTCCCATCTAGCTACTTTAGGTAGTGCTTTATATTTTTTCTGTAATAATGCATTGTTTGGATTTATTTTTTTTAAACATCTTTCCACTTTGTTTACTTAATCTTACCCAATCACAAAATAAGGTGTCTTCTACCCATGATTTGGGGAGTAGTCATATCAGCTCTACAGCAAGGCATGTGTTTTCCTTATCCAACACATCTGTAGCACCTTTAGAAATGAGCCAGTTGTAATCGCTTTACATTGTCGTTCTTAGCATGGAAGTATTAGTTAGTCCTTTGTTTACCTACTTTATTAGGAAATGTTAATTCTTTAAAGTTGCTCAAAATAATTAATGTGAACATTTGGTGCTGATTCTTAAAGATCTATATAAATACAGCCATTACAAGAGGAACACATTTTTCTCCCATGTTCATTGTCTGGGAGAATGGCATTTTATATCATCTTTCTTTTAAGAAAAATAGTGTTGAATTGCTGGTAGTTGTGGTATTCCTCATTCCCTGTTTTTGAGACAGGATCTCTCTCAATTGCCCAAGACAAAGAAATAGACAAGAAATAATTGGTCAGAAAGTGATTTTTCTTTTTTTCAGCCAAGTTATAAAGGATAGTTGCTTTTCTTTCTTGATTACAATACTTTAGCTTGGCTTTGGCTATTTATTTGTAGTGTTTTCTACTGCAATGGATCCATATTGTAACTACCATAGTTAATTTTGGAATGGGCAAAACTGGCTTCCTTTTGGGTAGGTGGACAATTACTTAGACCTGATAGAATAATTTTTGGAATTCTTTAATATATATATTAGGTTGTATTGGATTTTGTTTTCTTGAATTGTAAATAGCATTAACTAGGTTATCTCCCATTTTTCATTATGAGGAAACATCTAGATAAGCTGTTAAAATTCATAGTGGATTCAAGTGGCACACACTTGTTATTTTCCAGCATTGAGGCTACATGACTGTAAGTTGAGACCACCTTGGGCAATTGAGAGAGATCCTGTCTCAAAAACTGGGTCCCTGTAAGTTTAATGGAATCAGAAACTGGTCTTACAGGAAGGAAGCTGTTCTGCATATTTTTTTAAATAATAGCTTAATTTTCATATCTAAAGAATACTAGCATGCCATGTGGTGGTGGCGCACGCCTTTAATCCCATCAGTTGGGAGGCAGAGGCAGAATAATTTCTGAGTTTGAGGTTAGCCTGGTTTACAGAGTGAGTTCCAGGACAGCCAGAGCTACACAGAGAAACCCTGTCTTGAAAAACAAAAAAAACCAAAACCAAAACCAAAACAAAACAAGACCACATGGCATAATTTCTGTGAGTTAAAGTGTTCATAAATGAATGGAGAGTTACAGGAGAGATGGTTCTGGCTATGTAACACGCAGCTGTGGTCCTCTACTAATTAATAGTATGAGATGCTCTGTTGTCCATTCTACACACAACGTTCCTAACAAAGGGATTCCCTACCAAGGTGAGAGAGAGACAGAGGCAGAAGTAACCAAAGAAAGACCTATGACTAAGGGATTGTGAGGGCAGTTTTCTTTGGCATTGTATTTCTGTTTTCCTCTGAGTCAGCATCTGGGGGTTTCTAATTGCAGTGAGTGAGAGATTAAGGAACTAGGGAGACAGAAAGCACTGGTCCTAAAGGATCCTTTTATTTGGTTCACAATATTTTTGGCTTTTTTTCTAAGTTTCGCAGAAATTGCTCTATGCTGACCTAATTTTCTTTATTGCAGACCATTCCTGTGGGCTTAACCTAAGGATTGTATTCTAGTCAAAGAGTATTGGAAGGAATACCTCCTTCTGACCTATGTATTTTCCCCATTCTTTAATATTCTTAAGGACTTGAAAAACGCCTTAAAAGAAATTTTGTTCATGATCAGATGTAGGTTTATTAGAAATAACCTATACACTTGCCTTGATGGTGGTGTAAGTTCTGAGAAGTTGCATGATCATGATAATAGTTTATCATGGTTAAAAATAAGCAGAGATAAACCTGTTGCCAAAATGAGTTAACCTATTTTGATGACCACAACTGTGTGGTCTCTTTAGCAGAGAAAGTTGTTTTTAAAAATAAACTACTGCTTTTCTAAAGCCCTGCAATTTTTTTATTAGATGTTTTCTTTATTTACATGTCATACAATATCTCCTTTCCCAGGTTCCCCTCCAAAAAAAATAAAAAAAAAATAAAATAAAATAAAAAAAAAAACAAAAACAAACCCCTGTTCCCTCCCCCTAAAGCACTGCATTTTTAAAATAAGCTTTTGTTTGTTGTTCTCCTCTTCTGACTTTTAGTGGACAAGCCTACAAAAATTTCAGTGTAGGTATTTGTAAAGACAGTATAAGTTTAAAGGGTCTTGTGATGAAAAATTCACATTAACAAAATGTTGGGGTTTTCATATTTTCACATGCATGTTTTGGAATAGATTTTATGGGATGCTTATTATCATTTTGGATTTTTCCTGTTTTTGTTACCAACTTCCTAAGATTTAGCTAATACACAAAGACAAATCCTAGGGAAGTATAGTGGTAGACTAATAAGAGGTGGGAATGTGCTGCTGTTGAAAGTGAGCCTGTTCAAATGCCTCTGTTTATTCAGTACCACCTCCTGCAGCTCTAATGTAAATGCATTATGTGTATATGTATAGTTTTGTCAATGAAATGTCCTCGTTCACTTTCATATGTAATTGGCTTAGAGTATCAGTGTTTTTATTCTTTTAACTTCAGGTTCTTTATAGTGTCTCTGATTTGAAATAGCAGAGAAGACAGATTTGTAGAAATGGCTTAGCTGAAGTGCTCTGCAGTGGGACAGATGCCATGGAAGGCTGGTGGGGCTGCCTTCTGAATGAGACTGGCACCTTATAGTTTTCTACGGAAAGATTAGTTGCAAACAAAGCTTGTAGAAGTCACTTTGTTGTTTTTCTTTTAACTTTTAATTACTTAAACAGAACACATTGTTTTCGTAGTAAATTTATACTGCTTATGTAATTTTCTGTGTATGATTTTCTAACGGGAACCTTATATGGCAATCCAACTTTCAGCCATTTTCTCCCGTGCAGACAAGTGATGGGAGGAGCTTTGTCTGCTTGTTGGAGCAAGAGAGTCATTACGCTGTATGCAGTAAAACTCCTACCAGACAGTTCCATTAAGTGATTCCCTACTAATTAGGAAACTTTATACCCTTATAGACCTTACTTGCTTTGTTAAGGAAGTCTGTTCTGTTTATTTCACTGAGGAAAACTTCAAACTTCCAGCATACAACAATGGCCATCTCACCGCCAGCCTATAAATGTCAACTCATTAGTATATCTGTTTTGTTTTTAAACGTAACCTGGCATCACCACACTAAAAACTCTTGGTTCCTTTTTAAGGTTTTGTTTATTTTTGGTTGTGGTAAAGTGCTCTTGACAAAATTTACCATCTTAAGCATTTTTAACTGCACAGTTTGCTGGTGTTACATATGCTCACGGTGTTGTGCAACCAACCTCTATAACTCTTTCATTGAAAAACTGAAACTCTGTACCCGAGTTCCCCTCTCTCCTCTGCCCCGCCCCGCCCCCGCCCCGCCCATGTAGCCACATGCTACTTTGTTGCTGTTTGACTAATCTAGAAAGTGAAATATAAACATCATTTAATTAAAATTCTTTACCATTTGTACAACTTGGTGTGCTCTGTGGTCTCTTTAGTGGTTTGTATGATGTGATTTCACACCAGCACGTCATAGCCTGGAATGCTAAGATACACTTAGGAAGCAAACTGGTTTTGAAACTGCAGTGGATTAATATTAATGAATGTGCCTCAGATGCTTTTCTGGTTTTTTCTTGCCTTGTGGAAAGGAATGGGGCTTTTTAGTACTTACTAAGCTCTGCGCTTGCTTTGAATACTTATTCTGCTATCAAAAAAGGAAAAGATAAATTTCTGGGTTTGTTTTTTAATGTTGTTTTCCCCTGTCTTAGAAAACACAGTATTTTCCAATCATTTTAGAATGAAGAACATCCTTTTGTATCTTTAAAACTTTATAACTCGGTGTTGCGTGACGTGGCAGTGGAGGAGGCAGAGGAGCAGCCTCGGCTGTGGACTGGTGCACGTGTGCCTGATGTTTCTTCTCGCCTAGAAACCGAGGCTGATAACCTTAGTTACTATAAGGTGCAGCCACGTGTATACTACTGGCATAGGGCTGTCTTTAGTGATACTTAATAAATGCTCGGTGTTCCTGGGAACTGGAGCATCCTGCCGTTAAATAAAAACGAATTCCAAAACACTCAAATATTTTTAATAATCATTACATTTGGTTAACATTTCTTAAGCTCTGGTCTGTTGGTGTGTGTGTTGCACAGAACTGACTACTCCCTTCCTTTTGAAGAAAACACTCTTGTTAATGTCTGGCATGGTGTGGTATATTCCTTTAATCCCAATTGGGAGGCAGAGGCAAGGAAGTTTGAGGTCAGCCTGGTCTACATAGTGAATTCCAGGCTAGCCAGAGTTACATGGTAAGACCTTGACTCAAAATAATAACAGTATAAAGTAAAAACCTTCTGTCAAATTGTGTGGAATTCCATTAGTCAAGATTTCTAAAAGGAAATTGACTGTGAATGGCTTTATGGTTTGGCATGAACCTGGTAAAGAAGGGCGTAGAATCCCGAAGCATGGGATTTGTTGTACAAGTTCAAGGTTTAAAGAAAGTCTACACAGATTAACAGAGCTGAGCAACAATATGCACCTTTCATAAGATTGACAATAAAGTCCCCTAAGAAAATAAAGAAGGGACCAGAGGGTGTGATCACATTTGTATTTTATATGTATTTGCAAGTTGGAGTCTATAGCTTTAGATTATGCAAGAAGGAATGTGCCCTAAAACTACTTTTAGAATAGATCTGTAGCTATATGGAATTTGAAAAGGAAATCACACTTTAAATTCTATTCAGAAATAACAGCTTTGTGGTAATGTCCCTAGGACTGGCAAAACTCCTATGGAGTTCTCAAAGCTGTAAAACATGGATTTGGAGGAGCCTCCTCCATTAAAAGCATCATGTTGTGGCTTCATATAGTTGAAACACCACACTGCAGATAGCAACTGAATATTCCCATTATGAGAAGTGGTATTAGTTGATTTTTTGTTTCTTTCAGCATATTTTACAGCTGTGTGCTACTGGGTTTTTCATCCAGTTGGCTCTGCTAACATTCCAGTATAGGTTGGGGTACCTCCACAGGCCTCTCTTGGAGTGGAGTGCGGACTCAGGCACTTGAGAGTATTTTGTTAATAAGGAGCTAGCTTTTCTAATTGCCATAATATTTAGCTAAGATGAATATAACCCCTGTAAGTTACAAAATTAGATGCATGTATAGCTTATGTTTTACAGAATTCACAGGATATATTCTAAGAATGTTTTTTTTTCCAGAAAGATCTCCAGTATGCCCAACACTGCCAGTTCTGTATGTGTAAATGCCACAAGGCAGAGGTACCACTCATCAAATATTTCCCCAGAAGCATCTACATCTGTGTCTAAAAATAGTGGTTTAATTCTGAATTGATTGCCCTGAAAGCGTGCTTAATTTGACTTAAATAGCAGGTATGTTACAGAAAGTCTTTAAGTGGGGAATGATCATTTTACTTGTTTGTTCTCATGATTGACATAAGAACTTGTTAAAGCTTCCCAGAATATTTGCATATATTTTGGAATGAAAGCTAGTGGAACTTTGTGAATATTAAATGATAAGACCAGAGTTAATAATTGTGGAGAGTTGGAGAAGGTCTGGTGTTAAGAATTATGCTGCCTACTCTGTATATCACATCTGTTCATAAGCGTCAGGACTCGGCCATCTACAATAGCTTTCCCAAAAATATCTGTGGTTTATAATCACTGCACAGGTACCCGACAGTATCCTATTCAGCGAAGAGTTTGGGTGAGTTTTGGTGCCAGATGCCACAATGGATTTCAAAGTCCTTAACGACACAGACTGCCAGTTTTCCGTCAACCTTCAGATGATCAGAAGAAAGCTGCAATCTAATCTAATCTGGTGTCTGATGTTACACTTGCACACTTTGTTGGTTTATATTGTGTCTTTGCATAACACCCACTTCAAAGTTGTGGGACTTTGGTAGTCTTGCAAAAGCTCCAGTGACTGTTTATGGTTTTTCTTCATTGAAATGAAAGATGTCCCTGTGGTGGCCTTTAAGGGGTAATGGAATACTTGTCCTGTACCCCTTGTCCTCTCCAGACTTTTCTTCTCTGTGGCTTTTAGCTTCTTTTTTCTTTGCAGCGTTGCAAACAAGCTGAAAACAGTACCTAGTCTTGTCTAGAATGATGTCTCTTCACTTAGTGTATGCTTTAATGCTTAGTGTATATCCTTTGACAGATCTGCCCAATTCAAGACTGGGGCAAGGGTACGGAAGGCTAGTTACCACTCTTATGCACGAATCATTCGGAATATCAGAAATTATAACAAATGATCTGATCACACATACCCTACAGTTCTCTTCTCAACACTGATTGGGGACAGAGGCTATTTACCAGCCAGTCCCTTCCTGGAATCTGAACCTCTAGGCAAGACTGAAGACTGCAGCTTCAACCATTTAATAATTTAAATAATTTAATAATTTTGAGTTTTTTAGATAGTTTATATGTCAAGTGATTTTGGTATCTGTACTCAAGATTTTTTATTATCTTTCGTATAGATGGGCTGCCACAGAGAAATCTACTGTTGAGGATCTCGGTAATGAAAGGGGCTAGGCCTAAAATTGAACAAAATGGCTTTGGATTGGCAGAATGTTCTTGAAAATGGAAAACAGAAGGATAGGGAAAAGATGGGTGGTCAAAAGGAGGGTGGCAATGCCTGAGCTGAGGGTCCAGACTGAGCCGGCTGGAAGTTAGCTTGTCTTAAGGGTACACAGTACCCTTGCACTGACCAACAGGAGGCACTGTGGCACAGGGAGGAATGGAGGATCTTACAAGATGAGGCCAGGTAGAGCCTGCCATTTTCTGCAAGGGAAGCAAGATGCAGTTTGAAAAGCTTGCTCTGACCACTGTGCAGACAGGATGGGAAAGAGGAGAGCTACAGGGAAACCAGAGAGGAGCCAGGTTAAATGTGATCGTGTGTAAGGTATCTAGCACTGCCCCAAAGGTAGTGACTCTCTAAATAATGTAAGCACTCTCATCGTGTCCTTGGACCCTGTTGTTCCTACCCACAACAGGCCAAGTCTTCATCCAGATTGACTTCACTTGGCTACTTATGCTCTTGCTAGCACATGAGGAACCTGTCTGCCTACTACACAATGATTCTGTCTTCAGTTCACTGCCATCTGCTGCCACCACCTCCCTCCTGCCACAGGGCAGTGGGTTAGTAGAGTATTTGGAAAGCCGACTTGTGGGATTTTCTATGTTGGGCAGGCTTCTTTACAGGAGCCTTCTCAAGACCATGCATGTGCACAGTGTCTCCTCAGGCAGAGGATGGCATCTCTGGACCCAGTTTCCAGAGGCTAAAGCACTGCCAGACACACTTTGGAAAACTCTTTGGAACTGGTTAGGCAAATCTTTTTTCAGGGTGTCTTTTGGTTAAAAATAGACAGTCTCTAAGCTATATTAAAAATGAATTCTCTTGGAAGACCTCTTGGGGGGCAGAGAATTGACAGTAGCTGGAAATTGTGGGATGTTGCAGGACTGGAGAGAGCAGTGGGCTTAGGAACCAGTCAAGGACAGTGTGACAGGTCCCTGCCAGGGATGGTTGAAGCTGCAGTCTTCAGTCTTGGCTGGAGGTTCAGATTCCAGGAAGGGACTGGCTGGTAAATAGCCTCTGTCCCCAATCAGTGTTGAGAAGAGAACTGTAGGGTATGTGTGATCATATCATTTGCTATAATTTACTTTGCCAATACCCTGCAACCAACTTCCTTCGGTTCTACTTTCCTCCTGTTCTATACAATGCTGTGATGACTGTCACTATGTCTGATATCTTTGTTAGTACTCATAAAAAGTTAATTTTACATATGGGAACTATTGAGTCAAAGAATATAAACATTTTAAAGTTCAGTGATGGATATTACCAGCTTTCTTTGAAAAGACAAAACACCAAAACCCCCAAACCAACAACAACAACAACAACAAAAATCCCATTGTTTTTAACCTGTAGTGTTGGGAAACGAGGATGGGCCACACCTGTGCCAGCCCCGGGAATTTGTGACACACAGTTTTGAAAAGGAATTCAAATTGGATGAAATTATTTGTTCTCAGCTGGGGAGATTTCTGCTCTCTGGGAAGCAGGGGAGACTTTGGCAGGCTCTCTAGAGGACTGAAGTAACTGATTTAGTCATCTGGAGAAATCTGTGGGTCTAAAGCAACCCCACTTGTATAAACCATGCTGAGTGGCAGCCATGTCCCTAGACACTCACTGATTTCCTCTGACAGCTGAGGCACAGAGCCAAAGACACTCAGTATGAGTCTTTTGTAGCCCATTTTCCTCTTAATAACCATTGTACTATTTATAGAAGAGAGAAGAAAATATATAATAACGTCAGTCCATGTCTTTGAATGACTTTACCTGTTTTCGGATTTCTTGTGTAATTTGGTTTGATGTATGTGCAGATATGTAGCCCTGCGTATGTGTGTGTTGCCAGGTGAGGAGAAGGGAAGACATTTCTTATGTTAAAAAAAAAAAAAATCAAGTTGAGCTATAATTGTCTTCTTCCGAAGAGGTGCTATCAGGCGAGTTTCTAGCTTTCTACTGTGCACTGGTAGATGGTTTGATTTGTGTATCTTCTGAGTGACAATTGGGATGGAATGCTCTGCTCTTCACCGAGAGCTCATCAGAAATTACTCTAACCTCCAGATCTTATTTTGTGTTTATTATCCACAAAGTAGCAGGGATGAGCATCAAATGTGGCCATGTGGAAGAGGCCACATCATGAGTGAGGCTACCCAAGCTTGTGGTCAGAGCTTTTGATGTGGGTTGTCTCTTTCCAAATAGTGATCAGGTTGTCAGGATAAGAGTGACACTCTCATCAAAAATCAAGAAGAGACCCACATTAAACCAGACCCTCACCCCTCCTTTTCCTGTCATGACTTTACAATCTAATCTACCACTGTTCCTGTAATCTTCCTATTGAGTCATGGACCGGGAGGTTGCCACTCAAATCAAGCCACACCTCCTTGTGGCTGACAGGCCCTGCTGAGTTAAAGGACACAGATCTCAAGGTGTGAGTTAGGAGAGCAAGTTCAGCCCTTCTCTTTTATAGCCACAAGATAAATGTATGGTCCTATGAATACCTGCTTCCTTGGGAGACTTCCCATCAGCCCCAGAAAATCTCTTTGGTGGGGAGTTTCTCTGAAGGTTCCCCCTGCCCACCTGATGCTGTACATGAGGCCCTCCCTGGCCACCCCCATGCTGTAGATGAGGACGCTCTCTCCTGTTCTTTCAAGCTATTACTCCTTGTATTCTCAGAATGGTCCCA
Source organism: Montemys delectorum (assembly GCA_019843815.1). NCBI lineage: Eukaryota > Metazoa > Chordata > Mammalia > Rodentia > Muridae > Montemys > Montemys delectorum. Next base: position 19,163 of record JADRCD010228878.1, read on the forward strand.
TGGTTGTGAGTCTTGCTCTCCTAATAATGCTCATTCTTTTTCTTTTGTTTTTTGTTTGTTTGTTTTTGTTTTCCAAGACAGGGTTTCTCTGTATAGCCCTGGCTATCTTGGAACTCACTCTGTAGACCAGGCTGGCCTCAAACTCAGAAATCAGCCTGCCTCTGCCTCCCAAGTGCTGGGATTAAAGGTGTGCGCCACTACTGTCCAGCATAATGCTCATTCTTATGGTTAATTGGTCTCAACTTCCTTTCCAAGAACCAACTGAATCTACAATTCATTTTGTTACAACACCACTGGAGGTCCAAATGAGGATGGCCCTTATGGGCTTGTGGGTTTTGATGCTTGGTCCCCAGTTAGTGAAACTGTTTAGAAAGGATTAGGAGGTGTGGCTTTGTTGGAGAAGTTGTGTCACTGGGGGTAAGCTTTAAGGTTTCAAAAGTCCACACCAGGCCCAGTGTTTCTCTTTCTGCCTGCAACTTTTGGATTAAATGTGAGCCTGCAGCACCATGCTTGCCTGCCTGTCGACATTCTCACTGCAATAATGATCATGGACTGCTAACCAAGCAAGTCCCAGTTAAATGCTTTCTTTTATACGAATTATCTTGGTCATAGTGTCTCTTCATGGCAATAGACCAGTAACTAAGACAACCACTAAGGCTGAAACAATTTTCTTCACTTTAGGTTTTATATAGGCCATTCCTTGCCTCCAGTATCCCAATACCCCTGGGACTGGGCCTCCCTATACTGTTCATCATTCAAAACCTGGCATTGTTGGCAAAACCTTCTGCATCCTTAACTTCAAAAAGGTTATATGTTATTTTATTTATCTGAAGAAAACCCCATGAAGGTGAGGATATAGAGGGTTTTGTTAAAGCCACACTCTGGCACTGGAGGATGGCTGGGGGTGTGCCCCTCCTGACCCCATATAATCCTGTTCAGAACTAGCAGCCTCTATCTAGGAGTCACCCTGCAGACATAGCAGACACCATAGTCTTCACAGATCAAGCAACCACATGAGAATGACAGTAGGCATTATGAAAGACCTGTGACAGCTCCCAGGAGACCTTCTGGATCCTTCTGGATGTGTGCATTGAAACTGGGTCAGAGCATCATGTTACTTAGGAATGGAAAGCTCACAGGTGCCCACAGGTATCTCAAGGACCTGGGTCAGAGCGAGGCAACTTAGGTTCTCTCAGGAGCGGAGCCAGGAAAGACATTGCTTGTCTTCATGCTCCGACTCCTCTGAGTCAAATCAGTTTCCCAGACACCCGCCCTCAGACCAGCTCCGTAAGACTTACCCAACTCAGAAACTCAGATCTCTGGTCCAGCAAACCTGGAGAGGGGCCTAGGACTCAGTGTCTGTCTGCATTAAATTCTGGAAAAATTCACACTTGTGTAAAAGGAGAAAGAACAGTACAGTGGACCCTACCTAGCCTCTCTAATTTGCTTTAGTCTGTAATTCCCAGGCATAGGACTTTAATTATGCACAGTCAGTGTGCTTCTTTCTTAAACCACAATACCATTCATTGTATACCACAAAAAGTTACTAGTGACTCCTTGGTATCATCAGAAGCCCTGTCTGTGTTCATGAGTTCACAATATTTTTTTACAGTTTTTTATGTGAAGCCCAAATCAGGTTTAGTCAGACAATCAATCTTTAATCCATTGATGTACCCCAGTTTCAGTTTTCTTTAAAGAAACTGTTACTTTGAGCCCGACCTACAGTCTGGGGTTATGTCAGCTGTACCCCACCTATGTTATACTTCCTGAAAATTAGTAATTTAACCTGCAGTCTAGGTTGGGCTTAAGTTCAAGCACATTGACAAGATTACATAAGAGGAGGTTGGGTGCAGTCCCTCGGGGGTACATGGGGTCTGTTATGTCTCTGGCAGGAACAGCTGTTGGTTCCTATGAGGTTTTTTTAGTTGGTTGGTTTGGTGTTTTTGTTTGTTTGTTTTTATTTTTATTTGTGTGTGTGTGTGTGTGTTTATTAGTTTTTTTGTTTTGTTTTTGTTTTTGGGTTTTTTTTGGAGTTGCAAATGGCCATTGCTTTTTTTTACTGACTAGCACAGCACTTCTCTTGGGGACTGTCTGCTTACCTCATGGTGCAGTTCATTGGAGACTGGCCGCCTAAGTGCTGGGTTCTCTCTGGTTTTCAAAGTCACTCTGGTGCTGGCTGTCACTGTTGTCCTCCAGTCTGGCCACTGTTATGTTCAGGGCCTTGTAGCCTTGTTGATCCTGGTGTGCTTGGTGGGCTCTAGTCCTTCGAATTCCTCTTTTTGGCCAGTGCCACCCTCTTTAAACTGCCCTTGAGTACTTTGATAGTACTTTTACATTGCCCTCCACTCCCCACCCCCAGAGCGTTCTAGTTTTCAGAAATAACATATTTTCCAAGCTCCTCTTGCACACTTCTACTTTAAACCTGAAGCAGCTATTTCTCCAAGGAGCTTTAGTCGTTATTAAAAAGACTCCTCAGAAGATGCCCAAAGTCAACCTCTGGCCTCTACATGTGTGTTCATGGGTACATGCAGACACACTTACTTCTTACTCCAATCAACTCCAAAATGCTGTTGTTATCTTCTCTGCTAAAATGTAGTTTAAAACTACATTTTAAAAAATTTTTATTTTAAAATACAGAAATCTTTATTTTTAAAAAATTTACATAAGCTGTAACTTATATGTGACTTGTATTCCTTTTCCTTGTTTGTTTTACTGTAAATTGATATAAAGGTTTTAAAAAAAAGAAGTGTGGGTATAAAGTCCATATCCTAATTATTCTCTGATCTAGAAACCCCATTTTTAAAAGGTAGGTTACAGGAAAGAATAGGAAAAAAAATACAGAAAAAGATGAATACATCAGAGTTCATTTGGAATTTGTAAAACTGTGTATATAAAACCGTGTAGGTCAAACATCTAGAATCAAGGCAGTGCTTTGGTGGGATGCTGAGCTTGCTGGTGACAATATTATGAGGTCATTAAGTAGTGCATAGGAGGGCTTGGCTGTCAGATGCAGGATTATATAGCAATTATATTGCAATTTTGTTGTTTTATTGCAATATGCATATGAAAAACTTTAAATGGAATATATCAAACTGATAGAAGTAGGTTAACATACATCTAGGCGATTTCTCCCAGTCCTTCTTTCCTTCCCTCTCTTCCTCCCTCCTTCCTTTTTTTCCTTTGTTTCCTTCTTTCTTTTTTGCTGACTTAAATATGACTTTTTAAATATGGATTTTATAATTCCATAAGTCCATTTTAATTTATTTACTATCTACGTGACTTGGAAAGAACAGGTGTCTGGGATGGGTGCATACAAAACAAGCAACATCCCTAGGCAGGTGACAGAGTGGGGGGAGGAGGTAAAAACACTGGGCAGAGAAGGGCCAGGGTGCAGGTGATGAGGCAGCTCTTCAACTCAGCCTGCCTCCAATGTGTTCACACACACCTCTGCTACATGTGTGGCTTTGGCTCTACCATCTCTTCCAGTCCCTGTTACGTCACAGACATGTCATCCCTGGGGGGTATTGAAGACCTTTTTTTTTTTTTGCTCCAAGGACGTCTGTCCTGTGGATTGTTGGTGGGGTGATTGTCCAGCCTGGCACAAGAAAGCATTTGGTAGTGAATGGATGGTAGTCAAGCAACCGGACTCACCCTTTAATGATTAGATATTGGACATACTCTGCTGGGTTGTGTTCTTCCTATTACCCTCCTGAGATCTGGAACCCTTCCCCTCCACCTCATCCATCCAGACTAGAGGTGACACCCGAGGCAAAGCTCAGGGGAGGGAGGGGAGAAACCTACATTCAGCCACCAGCCTATCCCTGCCTATCTGACTCAACCTCAGCACCTCCTTAAGGGCACATAGCTCTCCATTGTCTTTTCTCTTTCTTAAGAGAGTATGAAGGGGGTGAGGATGGGAAGGCAGGGAGGAACCTCGTTACAAAGCATTGGGAGTGGTGGGCTGAGACTTTCTAACTCCTTTAGGCACCTGGCGGGTTTAGAACAAGGGAGGGATAGAAACTGACCTGTAATTTAGGAGAGCCAGTGGCAGTGCATTTCAAGTGTCTGCTGGGTGTTCTGGCACAGACCCAAAGTCCCAGGCATGGAAAGAAGACTCTGGCTGCTAACGGAGAGTGAAGAAGTACGGCAATAGATATGAGACACACTTCCCAAGCGCTTCTTCTCTTTTCTATATTTTATGAGGTTTCCATAGGAGCCTACTTCTTGGAAGCCCTGACGTGTGGAGAGGCAGCCTAGGCAGCTCCCTGGGAGGCTTGCTGGCAACAGAATGAGGACTGCAGGCATGTCACCATGTGAAAAGGGGAGTGGATTGCCTGATAGTTTAGGATTCTGGTTGGAAACAGTTTAGGTTTAACTTCTTCCTTGACTAAATTTTATTTTATGTGCCTTGATGTTTTGCCTGCATGTATGTCTGTGTGAGGGTGTTGGATCCCCAGGAACTGGAGTTATAGACAGTTGTGCGCTGCCATGTGGGTGCTGGGAATTAAACCCTGGCCTTCTGGAAGAACAGCCAGTACTCTTAACCTCTGGGCCTTCTTTCCCAGCCCTAAGTTCAATTTCTTAAAATTTAATTAAGTGTGTGTGTGTGTGTGTGTGTGTGTGTGTGTGTGTGTGTGTGTATTATGGCTATATCTGCTAGTCAGTGAATGAATACCCAGTTTTTTTAAAAAAAAATTACTTATTTTTATGTCATACGTATGAATCCTCTATCTACATGTATATCTGTGCCTGATGCCTTTGGAGACTGGAAGAGGTGTTGGATCCTGTCATGGTCTGTATATGCGTGGCACTATTTGGAGGTATGGCCTTGATGGAGGAGGTGTGTCACTATGGGCATGGGCTTTAAGACCCTCACCCTAGCTGCCTGGAAGTCAGTCTTCCACTAGCAGCCTTCAGATGAAGATGTAAGAACTCTCAGCTCTGCCTGCACCATGCCTGCCTGGATGCTGCCATGTTCCCACCTTGATGATACTGGACTGAACCTCTGAACCTGTAAGCCAGGGGCTTGAGCCTATGAGCTGTAAGCCAGCTCCAATTTAAATGTTGTCCTTTATAAGACTTGCCTTGGTCATGGTACCTGTTCACAGCAGCAAAACCCTAACTAAGACAGATCTCCTGGAATTGGAGTTACAAACAGTTGTAGTTGCCATGTGGGTTCTGGGAATCGATCCAGGTTCTCTGCAAGAGCGGCCAGTGCTCTTACTGTCTGAGCCGTCTCTCCAGCCACCATGCCCCAGCTGTGGGGGTCCAAACTCAGATCCCTTGCTTTCTCTTTAATTAAGCGCGGATCTATCTCCACAGTCCCTTCCCCCACATTTAACTTGCCTTGGATCTATGTTTTTGTTATTGCCTATAAATCTGCCTTGTTCTTAGGTGACAGACATTTAAGTTGTTTCTGTTCTGTTTTATTGCACATGTGGTATGCACAGGCTTTGAGCATTTTAAGAGCACTTCAAGGAATATCTCTACAGAAAGAAAATCCCTCTGGGTGGAATTGCTGTATTCAAGAGTAGGGACATTCTATGGTTTTGACAGGCTTTTAAATTTCCCTCTTCAAACATACCAGTACTCTTTTTCCTATGAGGGGCAGGGGCTGTGGAGCCAAGGAGGTGGGGTAAGGCAGAAAAGAAGGAGGGAACCGACATGAAAAGGGAAAGAGCCAAGCCTGAAGGGGAAAGACGTGGCTTTGATTAATATTCAGTTGTCACTCTACTGAAATTATTAATTTGTGAATAGTGGCTCTGGAGCCTTTTCCCCCTTCATTTCTGCCCCCCATACTCCCAAATTATGGAGCTCATCCTGTCAGAGGCTAGAACAGACAGAAATAGGTTTGAGGGTGAAGGTAATGACGATTGATATACTTGGCCTGGGTCACAGGGAATAGAAGTGGGCGTCTCCGGGGAAGCCTGGCCTCCTAAGGAGAGGGCTGACCTCATTGTGTACTCATGGAATCTGAGGACCAGGGAGCAGCTTGACTGGGTTGCTGGCAAGAACACTTATTGACTCTCCTAGAGTGGCTCATTTTGGAACTTCACTAATTCTAGAATGTGATCCCCAGACCAGGAGCAGCAGCAGCAATGGGAAATGGTTATTCTTGGCCTGCCTCGAGCCAGGAACTCAAGAGGGCCCAGCAACCAAGCCCTCTAGGTGACTCCAAGAAGTGCTTCAGTTTGAGACCACACCAGAATCCAGAGGGGACACAGCAGAGTTGATTTCCAGGAAAAGCATCCGTATTCTGCCCTTTCTGGGGGCAGAAGAGACTTAGGAACAGTATTTACCTCTCCCCCAGCCTGGACTTCTCCCTCCTGTTCCAGTGAGTAGGGCCCTGTGGGTGTGCCAAGGTCTCCCAGGAGGTCAGCTTGTCTTCTCCATCATGAATGTAATCTATTGGGCTAATAAAATGCCTCGCAGGCCTCATTCTGTAGGTCCCCTGGTGGATTCAAGATAGAGTCTCTAATAAGCACTTCCCACATATGGGGATAAGGGAGAGCTATGCAAAGAAGAATAGCCTAACGGACTTAGTAATGGTATGAGCCCTGCTTTGGAGGAGATAAAAACCACTGTGTTCGCTAATAGCTTTACCACCATATTTTAGAGTCCAGGAAGTTACACATATCAAAGGTAAATATCTTTGTCAGGAAAGGGGCCTCTTGGGATGCAGAGAATATGAGGATATTAGAATTGAAAAGGGCAGCTTGAGATGGTAATAAAGTCGTGTCTCGTCTAGGAATAATATTGAAAAATGCTAACACAAATGATTGAAACTCTCCAAGGAGTTGGCACACTGTGCTGTAGCTCAGTAGAATGGGCTTTGGAGACCCTGTGCAGAATGGAATTCTAGAGGTATTCCGGGCATGATGGACGAACCAGGTCGGTATGTTTCCATCCACTAGAGAGGGCAGATGCCACTGGAGCTTGATGCTGAATATAGAGAAGCTGACCAACATCGGTTCTAAGTGGGCAGAGACCTATTACTGTACTCTGAGACCCGGGCACAGGCTGAGGGTAAACGTGGGGTGTTAACCTCCCCACCATAAGAGTAAGGGGAACCCCAAACCCCTGTAGAGGCCCAAGACTAATGGCAGGCTGAACATTTTTGCTTGTATATTTCCATGCTATGTGGAGGGACAGAGGTAAGATTCCCCCCCCCCTCCCCACACACACCTTTCTCTTAACTCTAGTACTCATGAGTCACCCTGTACTGGGCCTCCCAGAGGTGGGGAGGTGGAATTTTGGACAGACGCAGGAGAGCTAGAGAACAGGCATCCTTTCCCTTCTCTGAGGTCCCCACTAGAGGTGCCTGCACGGGCTGGGGCGGGGTCATGAAGACAGTGCCTCTGCCAGGCTCGCTCTCTGCATCCTATTTTAACGTTTTCTTGGTAGCACCTGCCCATAACAGAACCTCAGAAGTTACCCTGAGGCCAGCTTTTCATTGTGGCCACATCTGTGCCCACAGGAGATACGTTGAGGGTGAGAGTGTGAGAGTGCGAGCGTGCACAGGTGAGAAAGCTTGGTTCACAGAATTTTCCCTAAGCTGTAGCTTAGGAAAAAAAAAAAAAAAAAAAAAAAAAAAAGATGGGTTCAAGGTGTTGTAGCGGATGACAAAGGCTGACAGAACAGAATTGCTTTCCCAAGTCCCTGACATCAGGCATGCAACAAAAAAACGACTTAGGTATGAGCGACCTGGAGCTGCTGGGAGCTCCTTGCTTGTGATGCCAGCCCAGGGCCCTTCTTGTTCGTCTTTGAGGCATTTGCAGTGAGAGGGGACATGATACTGTTGGAAGGGTTTGCAAATAACACGGTGTGACAGTCTTTAATATTTGTGGGGCATCTTGACCTTGTAAGATTGAAAAGACAGCCTTAATGAAGCACTCTTCTGGAGATACCCTGCTTCACGCCCCCACCCCTCGTCGAGTGACCTTTTCTTGAGACAACAGGCTTCTCGTGCTAGCGGCTTTTCCTCCTTCTGGACTCATTCTTTCCGATAGGATTAACAGGTCCCTAGCCTCTTGCCGCTGATGCTATGATTGGAGGCTGCAGTTGGTGAGCAGAAAACAACTTGCAAGACGAATTCCTAGCTCGGGTCCTTGCAGTGATCTCGGTAGCGAGGAAGAGATACAAGGCGGGAAAACACGGGCACCCGTGGTACACGTAGAAGCTGTTGCTTTGCGGAGCTGTAGCTTCTCTTGCTGGACCTGGGCGGATGCCCTTTCTCTTCTCTAGCTAGTGCCCGTAAATCCTGAAGTCCAAGCAGGCTGCTGCACCGCTGCATTCCCGCAACCTGACAGAAGGAACTGCAGCGTGCAGCGTGGATGTGGCTGTGTAATGGAGTCCTTTCCTCCGGGCCCCTGACATTTGTATTTTCCTCCGTCAAATAAGCTGGGTCAACAACGTACTCACAGACTTGCTCCGTCCACATCACTTAACAGTGCCACGGTCCTGTTTTCATTTTTAGAAGTGATTTTTTTTTTTTAAAACAGAGAATTAATTCAGGGAAATACGTTAGTGTTAGCAGGTGCATGTGTTAACAGCATGTGAAACAGCAAGGCACGGTGACCCGGGTGAGTGGGCTTGACACTGTACAAAGTAAGGTTCTTCCCTGTGGGCTTCCTGTTGAGAGTTAGTGTATCCTAGAGTCTCTGGGAAAGAGGCGAGCCTGGCTGAGAGAATGGCAGAGCACCCCCCCCCCCCCCCCCCGCACTAGCGGTTCAAATGGTCTTTGCACTGGGGGCCAAGAGAGGCTGAGAGCAAAGGCTGGGGGCTTCTCAGATCCTTTTGGCCTTACAGAGTGGGGAGAGGGGTGAGGGATGGTTGGGTAAGAGGTGGATTCCGCTCTCATGTTGATTGCTTTCCTCCCTAAGATGGGCTTTGGTTTCTGGGGAACTGTCTTTTCAAATCTTTTCCTCATTACTTTCTTTTTTTTCTTTTTGGTTTTTCGAGACAGGGTTTCTCTGTGTAACCCTGGCTGTCCTGGAACTCACTCTGTAGACCAGGCTGGCCTCGAACTCCCCATTGCTTTCTTGAATTGATAACTCATCACATTTCTTATTCTTTCTGGGAGGTTTCCCCCCCACATCTATATTGGGGGGTTTCTGGAAAATTAATGAATAGCTTAAGAGATGAGATCTAGTTAATTGCCAAGCCATACAGCTAATATTAAGCATTATCTCTCAGATTAAAATGTTTATTGCGAGCAGCGTATTATGGAGTATATTTGGAAATGTCTGGAGTGTGCATACCCTCGGATGCCTTGATCTTTCATTTTTATTGAGTAATTGGAAATAAAAGAATCTCATTTGGTGCAGTTTGATTTTTCAAAGAAAGATAATGTTCTAAAGCCTATAACCTCAAAGAACTACGCAGTCTCTCAACTGGAGCCCATTATTTGAATCTGTACTTTTAATAGAAACATTTAACTCAGAATTCATTGATCTAGAATTTCAGCCCACTTGCTTTAAACTGCACAATTGGTTTTTCCTAACACATCTGTTGAAATGTATCGAACATTCACTACAACCTGTCATTAGGGAGACGTAGAAAGACCCAGCCTCGAAGCATTTGCTAAGTCAGTTGGCCTGTGGAGGTTCTGTGCTTAGCTACTGCCCTCTAAGGAGGAGCAGGGCTGCTTAACCTGAGCCCGCAGAGGTCAGGTGAGGACCCGGCCATTTGATTTCTGGCTTGCTAAGCTGGTCAAGCTGCTTTAAGGGCTTTGCTGGTGCTTAAGTGTTAGCTTTCCCCAGTGCCTGCAGCCTCGCTTCTCCCAACCCCTGCTCTGAGCTCCTATGCTTCACCTTCCTCCATTGGTGATGGTCACAGACTGAGTGTGAATCATTTTCATGGCCATCACTGTCTTCAGCATCATCTACATTTCACGGTTTGTCATGTGTCATACTTAAACTAGCTTTTAAGCTTTCAAAAGCAAATAATACTTCATAAAAGCAAGTCCTGGGTGGGGAAAGAGGGAGGGAGACACGTGGATTTAGAAATGACACGCCATGAAAACCTATACAGCTACTGTCAGCAGAGCAACTCTTGGCTCAGAACTTCCTATTTGAACCCAGATAACCACCCAATCCCAATCTGAGAACATACTCATTTTATGGATGCACTTGCCCAACAGCTAAGGCGGGCAGGGGACCTGAACATGTTGATTAGAAATGCTCTCTGTGGACTCTAAATCAGACAATGGCATACAGGAGGCTAATACCTGACTCATTCATGCCAGTGGCTGTATCTGCATGAGGCTGGGGCAGTCTCTTGGGCCCTCTACCTGGAGTATACTTCTTGACTTTATCCTTCATAAGCTCAACTCTCTGCTCTTCTTTGCCTAGTGAGACAACCCCTCCCCATAGCACCTTACCAGAATCTATTTCTAACTGCCAATCAAACCCAGTTCCTGTTCTGATTGATATATTCTTGATAGGGTTTCCAGGAGATATAAGCTGGTGGCATGTTTCTCAATGGTAGACAATAAACATTTACATTTTCAATTATATATTTACCATAAGGCACACTGAGAAAAGCTATAGACGTGGTATTATTGCTTAGACTAACTGAAAAATCCATGTGCTTATGTTTAAAAGTGTTGTTTTGAAGGAAATCCTGAAGTGATAGTGTGGATCCCTTGGCTGTAGGGAGAAATGCCAATTTGATGGGTCAAGGTCACGGGGCACCACCAAGCTACATTGGAAAGAAAACTTTAGATTTGGGTTTAGGGAAGTTCTCTATATTGTCTGGGCTAGGGATGCTAGAGTTAAGAGAGGCTGGAAGCAGTCAAACTGGGGGAACCCTTCTGCCATGACTTGGGGAAAGCCCAAGGTTTAGAGTTGAACTGGGTTGAACTTCTCTGAGATCCCCAGATGACCTTTCACACATCCCTTTGTATAGCACTGAGAAATCTGGCCCAGGATCTAATGTATGTTGAGTCTCAGTGGTCAAATTCACAGTATCTGGAATCAACTAAGAGACACGCCTGTGGGCACACATCTGGAGGGGTTGTCTTTGATTAGGTTAATTGAAGTAGGAAGTTTCAATGTGGGAGGCACCTTCTGGTGGCAGCTAGACAAAAGGGTCCAAGAGAAAAAAATCTTTTAGTTTCTGCCTGGTTGCCTCCCCATCTCCCTGGACCGTTCAGTTACTCCACTTGTGACTTTCTCAACTCTGTTGCTGTGACTGCCACTGAATTCCTACCTCTGAATTCCTTCCCTGGTAACAATCGAGCTTTGTGGGCTTCCTACCTGGTCTCTCCAGGAATCCGTCAGGTCTCAGGACCAGAGGACCACGGAGGCGTTCAGCCTTGGGAACTCAGCAGGTACCAGGTGCTCAGCCTCTTCAGTATAGACACCTGATTTGGTCCAGAGAAGTATCTATCGGTTAAGCCAGAATCTATTTTAACGTATGTTCGTTCCGTTGGTTCTTTTCCTGATTAATGCACTAGCTAAATGCTCAGCCATGATCCCACACCTTTCTCCCTACTGCCCTCCTTGACCTGAAGGTAGAGCACAACGAGCTGAGGCAGAGCAGAGAAAGGTGCTCTGAGAACCCTCCTCAGGCCTCCCTCCACCTTGTCCTTCTCCCCTCCCTCCCTCTTTCATTCCCACTTCTCTTGTCATTGCATGTTCCCCGACTACTCCCACACCCAGCATAGGCCTTTGTGGCTTTGCTGGCCCAACAGCCAACAGTGGTGATTACTCCAAGTGTGGGGTTCGGAGGTCACCTTGCTCCCAACAGAGAGATGGATGTGGAGTGGGACACCTGTGGCGGTTTGAATGAGAAATGTCCCGTAAACTCAAGTATTTGAACACTTACTGTTCGGGATTGGGGGATGCGGAACCTTCCTCCAGGAAGTAGTCACTGGGGGCTGGACTTTGAGAAGGCATAGTCTGGCCCCGATGCTGTCTGGTTTATGTTTCTGGTTGAAGATGGGGATCTCTCAGCTCCTTGCTATGCTGTCCGGCTGTCCTGTCTCCCTGCCATGGTAGATTCTCCCTCTGGAACTCTGATACAAAATAAACTCCCCCTCCTATGGATTTCCTGGATCATGATATGATATTTGGGACGGAAGTAACAGTTTTGGAGTAAGATTCTTATATTATCTACTAAAGGTATATAGGATCAGGTCCGTTTCTTAGAGTTCTCACACAAACAGCTACTCTTTTAAAAAGAGAACAATTTGTGAGATTTTGTTTTGATCTTTTGCATCAAGCTAATTAGAGGCTTCTAAGGATGAGTGGAATTTACAATCTGGTGAAGCTCTCTGTTCAATAGGCTCCTGCTCGCTGCCTTGAAAACGTAGCCCAGAAGACTACAATGCCATGACGGTGAGCATTCAAGAACTCCATGAGAAAGACACAGCTATGCTCAAAGAATACATTTCAAAATAGAAAGGAGTGAAAAATGGAAACTGGAAATCTCCTTCAGCTACCAGAGTCTATCCCCAGAGCAAACACTGTAAGTAGTTTCTGCCCTAAATTCTGCCAGCATTTGCCATCGTAAATTGATGTAATATGTCTGTGCCTCTACTTCTTGATTTATGAGCCTTAAATGGAAACTTTTAATTTCCCTCTACCAAGAAGGAAGGCTCAGAGGACAATGGGAGTGTAAATGAAGAAAGTACAGGATATACGTGTGTGTGTGTGTGTGTGTGTGTGTGTGTGTGTGTGTGAGAGAGAGAGGGAGAGAGAAGGTCAATTGTGAGAAGGCACAGCCCATTGAATTTGTTCTTAGCTTAAATAAAAAATAAATAAAATACACTTTAGTTCAGCCAACAGCTTGTTGCTTGTTACTTTGCCTAAATCTTTTAGAGGCTGACTGTCATATGAGACGATTTGTAAAGAGTCCTCTCCCCCTCCCTTTCTCTCCCTCCCCGCCCTTCCCAGTCGCCCTCCCTCTCTGCCTCAGTTCATGCCTGTCATAGTCACAGCGCCGTGTTCTACTAAAGACTGTTTCACTTGCCGTTCAAGCACAGACTTCCATCCTGTCTTCACTCCGAATGCGAGAAGCTGTCAACAGCCTTTGTAAAAACACTACTACGTAAGTATCATCTTCAGCTATGAGCTCGAAGCACACAGGAGAAGATTCAGTCGTTTAAAAAACAATCCCCTACAACCTTTCAGGGCTGGGTGTGGCTCAGGGGTAGAACACTTGGCTACCTGCACAGAGCTCGGAAGTTAAGTTACTATCACTGCAAAACATGAACTAAAAGGAACAAGACAACAAACAAACAAACAAACAAAAAACCATCAAAAATTAAAAACAAAAAACAGGACAACCATCTTTGCTACTGGAGGAGACTGTCCCCTAATTCTCAGCACCAGTGAATTTTTCCCTTAAACTCAATAAGCTTGTGTTCCTTCATTTCAATAAGCTTGTGTTCAATTGAACGGTACATGCATTGTTTTAGTTCACTGAGTTTGGCTTATTTAGTTCTTCCACTAAGATATGGAATAAATCTTTTGCTTTTTAACTGGGAATGTATTTTACTCTAATACTCGATTCAATAGTTACTAAGGCATAGCATTCTTGGTAGAAAATCAGTTTTCATTAGATTAAGGAGTCGGCCCATCTCAGCTGATGGTTTCTTCTTGTTGGGCATGATTGCATAGTTTTACTAGAATTACTATTTGATACGTGTCACCTTCCTGAATACCATTTTTCATGTCTCTACTTTTTTTTTTGCTGTATTTTAATTCTTTCATCCCCACCCTCCTCCCCCTTTTGTTGACAAGGTCTCACTATGTAGCCCTAGGTGTCCTGGAGCTCACAGAGATCTGTCTGTCTGCCTCTCCATGATTAAAGACTAGTGCTATCACAGCAGCTTTGGTCATACATTGAACTCGTTTTGAGTTTCTCTTTTTGAGAATGGCCATTTTTCAGAGCACCCAGGAACTGCATGAGTTTAATCTTTAGATATGGGAGTTTTCTTGAAATGGGAAACTGTATGATATAATAAAGGCCTAGACAAGAAAAGTCTGGTGGGTATCCTGGGAGATCCCATTTGCCGGCATCACGAGGGCTTCAGAAAGTGTCACCCATGTGCCTCTGTCCAGTCAAAGCAGCACTGTGGAGCCCAGACTGCTCCTGCCTGTCACATGATCCAGAACAGCTCTTTGAGGCAGAACTCACAGACACACACCCTGCCTTTACACCCCCCTGGCCCACTGCCCCCCTATTTCTTCCCTCTTTCCTCCTCAAGCCAGCCATTCCAGGATTTTCCTTCAATTTCTGGTCTGCTACCGAGGGCTACACCTTTCCTGGTGGCTAGGGAGGGGTATGACATGCTGTAGGTGTACTCATCTAGAGACCCGTTTTTAGGAGCCAGGCTGGGAGTTTTTCTCTAGTGTTAGTTCTAAGCTCAAATGCCCTAAGTAACCCCTTCCCACAGAGTGTATCAGGTGTACCTATAGACTGATTTTTAAGGCAACTAATATGTGTTGGTGTCTAGATACCTAATTAGCAGGAGGAAGGTGCTGCCTCTGCACATTCTTTGGCTAATTAGATCTGCTATGAAATCATTCACTTGATGACCACCCTAATGAAGCCAATAAAGACCTCTTTTGAAGCAGCCTATTCTCCCTGCCTTAAGCGCCGCACCTCGCTCAGCTACACGGGCGCCTCATTATCTTCCAAATTCTGATGTCTCTGTTCACGCTCTGTTGGTTTCATTAGATACAAAATAAAATCGCTACCTATTAAAATTGCATTAAAGCACTAACTTTAACCGTCAAAAACTGAGGATCTTAGAGCCTGAGCTGCCGTTGAGCCTCCTGTTCGTGGGAAAGAAACGCCTGCAGTTTGTAGACTCCATGGATTGGGCCCTACCTGGACCTTAAAGCCTAAACTGATTCCTTTCCCTCAGCTGGACGAACCAGTGGTGAGAAGACAGGGCTTTGGCTATTGTTTCCGCGGATATCGATTTCCAGAATGCAAGGATGGGGAGAAAGATAATTTTTACAAGGCCAAGGCAGTGTTTTCCTAAAAGGCCACTGGCAGACAGATTTCCTCTGTTGATAGCTTAAGGATGCTTAAAAGAAAGCAACTGAGCGGCTATGCTTCTGGGAGCCTGTCAGATCGTCCGTCACCGAGGTTTAAAAAGCACAAAACAAACAAGTATGCAAAGCCCTCTGGGTTCTTGTAGTTTAAGAAGGGACAGGAATTTAAGTGGTCAGAAGCAGATTGTGACTCCACTTCTTCAAGGGGAGTGAGGCAGAGTGAGCATCTGGGGGAAGGAGGTTGTCTGGAAGAATTCAGATGGCAGTTACAGAGGGAGAAAGATGCTGGTGGAGAGCAGAAGGATGTCCCAAACCCACAGCTAGATTAACCTGTGTTCTTGGGTCAGTCACTGTGGATGTTAGTTTTCTTGTCTGTGAGTGGACCTGTGTGCAGTGAGAGTTTTGGCTTCTTTAAAAATGCAGAGGTGACATGTGAATATGTTTTTGTTCTAATTTGTGGGCTACTGGGCTGCTTCAGATTCTCCACAGCAGCTATGATTTGTCTCGTGCTCTGGCAAGGGAGTGATTTTTGCCAGCTGGAGATAATTTATGTTTGGAATTCTGGGGATTCTTCAGAAGGACATCAATGCCAGAGCCCCCAGAGAGAGGTATGGGCTGTTGCTTCCCCCTGCTTCTGGCTGCTGGCTGCTGGTTACAGTGTGCTGTCTTGGAAGATTGGACTTGCTCCGAGAAACTTTGATACCCCTAGTTAGCAGGAAGTAGTCTAATGATATCAACACCCTCTTTCCTTTTAGCTGTCTTTCTCTCCTACCTAGTGTTGGGGGTTTGGAAGGGTGGAGAAGGGTGGTTGGTAGAAGGGTAGAAGCCATAAAGTAGCCAAAAGTACGGTTACACCGTGGAACCATATTACACAGGCCACATTACCTGTGTGCATCTCTCTGTATGTGCATGTACATATGTTTGTGCTTTCAGCCAGGCATAAGTGGCAAACATTTGGGAGGTGTGGCTACAAGATTAGGAGTTCAAGGTTGTTATGCTCAGTTAAGTATCGACTTCAAAGCCAGCCTGTGATTACCTGTTTTTTTTTTTTTAATATCGGAACACGAAGCAGCCAAGAAGCTTCCCTTCAAAACAGCTGCTTCTCCTCCCCCCAATAAATGCCACTACTCAGCTCTAGCAGTTTGTTGGTAGATTATTCAGTGGGATCTGAGGTCAGATCCCAAGCACTAACATAAAAATATCAGAGAGGGTGACAGATGCCTATAATCTCAGCTCTGGAGAGTCAGAGGCGAAAGGATCCTAGGGGTTTGCTGGTCCCTCAGTCCAACCTACTCAGCAGTCTCCAGGTTCAGTGAGAGATTTTTATCTCAAAAGGAAAAAGGAAAAAGCAATGGAAATAGATATTCAACGTTGACCGCTGACCTCCACACACAGACGTACGCATGTGTGCATGCACCCCCAATACATGCACACATGTGAACATGTATGTACACACACCCACACGTATATAATACACAAAAAGAATAAAAGTTCCATGTTGGTATCTCTTCATATTTGAAATGTGGACCTGCTGTGACAAACCTCAGCAGATGACAGTTCCAAGAGGATGGGAATTTAAGTTGGTGGGATTTCTGTGATGCATATGGACACTCAGCGTGGTATACTGAATCAAGCAGACCTGAGGTGCAGTGGCTCCCTGGAGCTGGATCAGATCTGAAGTAGCTGAAAGCTGAAGGAGGCCTCCAGTCTTTCTGAAGCTGCAGCTGCAGCCTGTCTTGGCCCCAGCCCTGGGAAATGGGTCTCTGTGGCTACCACACTCTGTGAGTCCCTCTGCTAGCAGCAGATCTGTAATATTCTGCCATTGCTGTCTAGCCTCGGAGTGATGGATGGGCTTCTTTGATTGCCTAGTCTTGGACTTGGGCATCATTCTACTTATCTGCTGTTAGGGAATGTTGTAATGTTCAGACTTTTAGACACAGCCTTTCTTTACTGAACGATTTTCTGGAGTAGATTGCTCATCAGAGCCATTGGTCTTTCTACTTCCACTTTCTCTCATGGCCTTTCTCTCTCCCTCTTCCTGCCTCTTCCCCCTCTCTCATTCCCTTCCTTCCACCCTCCCTCCCTTCACCTTTTATTTCTTTTTATCTCATAAAATATGCCACATATAAGAGACCTACACAGAATACTCAGTAGTTAGTATTGATTAACAATCACGTCTAACCACCTAAGTGTGTAAAGGAAACCACTATTCAATTTTTAAAAATTATTTTATTTTTGAGATAATAATACTATTATATCACTTCCCCTTTCCCTTTCCTGCCTCCCAGATCTTCCATAGCCCCGCCCCCTTACTACTTGATTTTTGTGGAAAGCACATTCTGCCTTAAAAAAAGAGTTTATTTCTTTATGTGTGTGAGTGTTAGGCTTGCGTGTATGTATGCACAATATGTGCATGCCTGGTGCCCACAGAGGTCAGAAGAGGGTGTCAGATCCCCTAACACTTGAGTTATAGATTGTTGTCACTGTCACATGGATTCTGGGACCCCGATCTGGGTCCTCTTCAAGATCAGCTTTTAACTAACAGCTTAGCCATTTCTCCAGCTCCAGCATATCCTGCTTTTTAAAATATATTCTCCCGCTTATGTGTACATATCAAACAACATAACTAGTTTCATCTATTTGTGAAATTTACACAAATGAGCACATCTTCTTGCCTCTTCTCCCTTTTTGATGTTCTCTTAGCTCTTCTTGCCCTTTATATAACAAGTGGTGTGGTTAATCTGAACAAACGTTTCTGATGTTAGCAAAAGTGAAAACTAGGGTTGAAGGATATAAAAAATCCTTAAAAGGGAGCCAAACACTTTTAAGGATTCTGACATGTCACAGCTAATGAGCCTCTGGGAAAGTGACCACTGTTCCCGCCATGAGAGGATTATAATAAGATTGAGGGAAGGAATTGACTATATTTATACTGTATGTAGTTCTCAATTTCTCAAAAATGTGTTATATATATGTATGTGTATATGTATGCCATGTTCTATATGTATGTCTATATGTATATATGCGCCATAATAGATCCCAGTGATTGGAGTGGGTAGAAGTAAAAAGCCTTCTGGGAGGTTGACTGCATTTCCCTCAGTAAGGAACCACGTGGGAGGTACCTGCTATGAACTGCCTTGTGTTTCCTTGGATGCACACAGTCTGGAATTAACCGGGATTTGGAGGTGAGGTCTTCGTGAAGAAATTAGCCGAGGTCATGAGTAAGGAGCTTCGCTTGTGACTTTAGTGAGTTTATTTGAGGGGGGAGAGATGTCTGCTTTACCACCTGAGGACACCGTGAGAAGCCGGCCACCTGTAAGCCGGGAAGGAGATGCATGCTGGGAGTTTCCTCAACCAGCTAGCTTTTGGACTTCCAGCCTTCATGAGCATGGGAAGCAGCCGTCTGTCGTTTAAGCTACCCTGTTCCTGGATTTTTGTATAGCAGCTCACAGCTCATAAAATGGCTTTGGTTTAGGAAACAGTTGCCTATAAAGTATCCTACATATAATGAAGACCTACATATAATGAAAAGCCAAGCACAGTGCATGTGTTACAAAGTCCTTTTTCCTGGGGTGGGCGTAGAAGTGAGTGGGTGAGTGGGGTGGCGCACGCCTTTAAGCCCAGCACTTGGGGGGCAGAGGCAGGCAGATCTCTGAATTGGAGGCCAGCCTGGTCTACAAAGTGAGTTCCAGGATAGCCAGGACTGCACAGAGAAATCCTGTCTTCAAAAACACATAGCAAGCAAGCAAGCAAGCAAACAAACAACAAAAAAGTTCTTTCTTAACTATGAACTTTCACAACTGAAGCAGACTGTGTCTATAAGTGATTTATACAAGCATTTCAAAATAATGACCTTGAAACTTGCTAGCATCTTGTGCGATGTTCACGAGCCAGGAATGAAGCTCCTTACAATTAAACTAATAGAATAAGGAAATAGCATTGGGTGTTGTAAACTTCACTTTGATGTCCTCAGATGGAGGGATGTGATGAAAGCAGCACCCAATAGACTGCTTGGGCCAGGCCCAGGGTGTTTCTTTCTCTGTTCTAGCTATCCCTAGTCCTAGACCTGGACGCCTCTGTACAATCTAATCTTCCAAGCTGATTCAATCTGGCTTCTCTCAGCTTCTCACTGAATTGCTCTGCCTGGTCTTCTACAAACTTTGGCAATATGTTCTAATCTTCTGGCTCCTTCTCACTCTGGCTCCTTCTGTCATCACCTGTGTCTAGCTTGTTCTCTCTGCTTTGTAAAACTGTCCCAGTAAAAATGCCACACCTTTGTCTCCCCGAGATTGCTCTCAAGTAACCTCTCTTTCCTGTGATGTTCTTGTGTGAGTTGGGTGTGCCCTATCTCTAACTCATTCTGTCAGGTCTTTCTCTGGTTCATCATTTTGCCCCTCAATTAGACATCACTTTCAAACATGGCTGCTTCCTTCTACAAACTAACTTTACCCTCAGTGTTTGGGATTGAAGATATTAGTGGTGTGTCTGTATTCTAGCCAGAGGGATTAAAGGCGTGTCTTTCCACTGGATCACACAGTCCTAGAAGGTCCTTGGATATTATCCCTTGCCAGAGTGGCTATGTTAGAATTCCTTTGAAGGGTGTCATGACTCTTGTCTGTAACGCCAGTACTCGAGAACTGAAGCAGATGGATTGCTGGGAGTTCAAGGCTAGGCTGGTCCACAAAGCAAGCTCCAGGTCAACTTAGGTTATAAGTGTGATATTCTGCCTCAAAAACAAATAAACAAGCAAGCAAGCATGCATGCAATCAAACATAAAAGAAAACAGTGGAAAGAATGTGTTAAGTAAGCTGGAGTCCAGGCTCCAGATGGAGTGAAATCATGTTGAGTTTGCTCTCTGTAAACACTAACCCTCAGGTACAAAGAAGCTAGCAATGCAGGAGTGACATCAGACATAAACTAACACCAGGGCCTAAACTAAAACCCTATCTTGAAATCCAAGTAGTAGATTCAGGCCATGGGGACTATGATCGAGTATAAGCAAAAAGACTAACGACTCTCAAAATAGAAAATGAGATCTACAAACAACAAAACAGCTTGGGCCTCCATGAATGTCCAAGCTGACTGCAACCCATACCACATGCAGATCAGCTGCTGCTTCTTAAGTAATCGGGACACTCCAACAGAAGAAGGAACTCTGAGGGTAGACTCTGTTGTGATAAGGAAATACTGAAACCATTAACTACTAATGTTAATGGAGCAGTTAAACTGAGAAAAGGTACAAAATGAATTTTACAGCCTGGATGTTTGTGCATTCCGTCCTTCACTGCCCTAACAAATATTTGTCCATCACACTCCATGTGCAATGCACTTGCACTGAGTCCTGAAGCAGTCTTAGGAACATGCACATTGCGATCCAATGTTGTGATTGATTTCTTCTGTGGCAATATGTCCAGCTTTCAATCCTTGCATCTCCCCTAATACCTAACCCTTATCTTTGAGAAACTTTAAATTTGTGGAGTGTTGATTCTCAAAGAATGGGGTCCTGGTATCTTGTTAAGGTCCGTGAGACAGTTTTTGAAAGCCTAAGATATGATTCTCAGTTCTCTGTCACTGTCTAATAGCTAGTGTCCATGGCCTTTAAATGCAAAACAAAGTATTATTTTTGTAACATAGTAACAGTTTCTCATTGGTAGTGGCGATATATGATTTTTATTTTAAATCATCAGATGAAAGCAAATATCGAGCACAGTAAGGCAAGGAGTGGCTATGTATGGGAGCAAAGGGTGAATGCAGAAGGCAGACGAATAAAAACTTGGGAGTCTCCCGCAGGAGACTGAGACAAGCACACACGTCTTCCCTTATGAGTTTAGTAGTTCATCTAGAAGCTGCTGAAGGAGTCCGGACACTGGCTGCCTCTCTTTCTATAGGAATTCTGGAGGACTTCCCGGAGGAGGTTCTCTATGTATGGGCAGAGGCTGACCTTGCAGCATAAGTCATTCCAACTAGAAAGGTTACTGTGGAAAGCGTGTGATGGAGTTGACCAGGAGCCTCCGACTTGAGAAGGAGTTTCTGACATGCTCATTCAAGACCTCCATCCTTGGAGTTAAGGAGTCAGTGGGTCGGGGAGGGGAGCACCCCTGCTCTGTCTGAGCAGGTCCTGGAACCGTACATCTAGAAGGTGAGTTTAGAGCTGCAGAGCTGGCAGAAGGCGCTGGACACAGACGCTCTGCAAATGGTCGTGTACTGGTGGGACAGCCGGGTGACTTCCTGTTCCCTCCGCCTTTGGCTGTGAATAGTGGTGGGCCGTTTCAGCAGGTTTCTGTATCCTTACGTGGCCCAGGAGATTCACCTGCATATTTGCTACTATTAGGCGGCATTTCCGTGGGAGCCATTGGGAGGAGAATGTGAGGATGTAGGAGGCTTGCCTTTCTCTGTTCTCTACGGAAGCCTAGCACACGGCTAGGCGTTCACTGTTCCCCAGAGGACGCTGTGAAATGAGGATGCTAAAATTCTGCTGGACCTGGCTCTTTATGGGCAGCATTCGTACCACAGTTCCCAGCTTCCTGAAATTTCCATCCTTCTCTAGTGGGAAATTATAAGGCCTAGCATCTGTAAATTGCTTTGAGAGTAGACCATGGATGTGCAAGTAGGTGGCATTGTCTGCCTGGCACTGACAGAAAGACCCAGTGCTGGGGAGTGGGGCTTCCTGGTAAGTAAAGATTTTTTTTTTTTCAAATTAGGAACAACCATGGGATTAAAGCAAATGTGAGCCCCAAATACAGTGTGCACATTCAGCACTTAGCCTTAAACTACCAGATGGATAATGCGGTTTGGGAATTACAGCGTGGGTTGTTTTTGAGGATATAAGATTGCTGACCCAGGCAGGGACAGTGGACAGATTGTGGGTACATTTGCAACTACTGAGCACACATTTCTAAAGGTTTCCAAGAGGACATAAGCAAGCAATTGACTTCCTGAGTGATGTGGGATTCTCACAAGTGCCATAAACCACCGAACTCCTGGCTAACATGGCTGGCAAGTCCAGCTGTTTTCAGAAACAGTCATTTAAGCCAAAGCTTCTCAAATAGCACCATGTCTCTCGGGTTTCTCTGTAGCGTGGCATTCCAAGCAGAGAGTCCACATTTGAGAGATGGGTACCCCAGGATCTCTGACCTGGTGATACCAGTAAAGATTTGGCAAATATATAAAGACATGATGTTGGCATTGTTGTAGACAGAGCCAAACAGTCTGAGGAGCCAGAGCTTCTAGAAGAGTGTTGGCCATGTGAATCAGGAAATTCATTCCCATCAGGAGGAGAGGGGTCCTGTCTCTGTCAGTGACAGAAGCTCCCTCTGTGCTGTGACTGCCAGCTGTTAGGCACAATTCTAAGCGTTATATATTAAATCTGCATTCTCCAGACAGAGTTCAGGTGTTGGCAGGGGAGGAACACTTGTATTATTCTCTGTAATGAGCATGAAGCAATGAACCAAACCAAGGCTAAGGTCCACTGGTCAGAGAAGATCGAATTGGGGGTGGGTGGGTGGTGGGAGCAAAATAGCCACCATTAAAATAATAGTAGGAAAGCGAATCCAGATGAGGCCAGATGCTCGTCACACAAATCAGAACATACTGAAGTGTCATAAAAAAAAGTGAATCACACTGAAAGTGTCATTCCCACTTTCTTATGTTACACAGACATTTCATCGAATCAGCTTGATCGTGAAAATAAGTAACACAGTGGACAATGACAGATGACAAACAAAATACTGTCCCAGGAAGCCTAGGGGCCCTAGGTGTTCTTTGACCTGGAACCTGACCTACGGTATGGCTTTACAATGCAGATGGTTTCCAAAACTCTAAGTGGGGCATGAGTTTGCGGTAGAGAATTTCCAGCAGAAGAGGCTGAGTCCTAACAATGAAATGTGGCACAAAAATAGACAGTAACAAGGCAGTGAGAAAGAGCACATCAACAGAGCATTCTGTGCTCTAGAAATGGAAGTGGCAGGACCTGTACTTGGGCTGAAAGGTCGCTCTTTGGAGGTAAGCGGGACTACGTGTAATGTCGTGACGAAGACGAAAAGGCCGGTTGAGGGCACATCAGCCAAAAATGCATAGTATATTCTGAGCTGAAAATGCGTCCAGCTTTTTAGGCATGTCACTAAGGCAAGATCTGAGCAAAGGAAGAGTTGACACGGAACTCTGGGGATTCAGACGCTGAGGTAGAAGGTGAAGGGAGCAGAGCCACGAAGACAGACAAAACTGTGGGCTGGGCACTTGCTTTCTTTTCTTTTCTTATCATTTAAAAAAAAATAAAAAAGTGTGTTTTAATTGACAAGAGAGAAAGCTGGTCTAAGAAAGGCAGGTGAATTTTGTGGAGAAAGGTTTAGGAGGTAGAGGCTCCATAATCACCTGGCATCCTCCTGATGCTGAATCTATGGTTGGAGGTGTACAGCATAAGGACTCCAGGGATCTTCCAGATGGTTCATTTGAGGTTGTGGTCAACTGTGGCCACAATGTAACTCTTGTGCTGAGTTACTCTCTACTGTGGCCATCAGGTAACACTAGTTACTCTCTGTATGGGGCAGTCGTTGGCATAGGTTCCTTTGTGTGTGCATGGCACTCGGTCACATCATGGATCCTTGGTGATCCTTTGTGCCACTTGATACTTTTGTCCCAACTTTTCAATTTCAACCATTACACAATAAGTTTTAGAAGGGATACGTTTGACATACAGACAGTTCATCATTGGCTGCACTAAGTCCAGTTCAGCAGTAATGGGAAAGTTGATGAAGCTGATATCCACAAGAACGTGGTAAGGTGGAGCCAGTTGTGTATTATACTGGAGGAGTAAGCAGGAGGGATGCTGGGGGACTTGTATTTCCTTTAGCACACTAGGATCTTTCTTTTCTTTCATTTTAGGTGTCAGTCTCTCCTCCTTCATAAGTCTCTCATCTCTGAGACTAAGCATTTGCTTCATAGTCACACATTTCTTTGTTTACTTTTGCTTCCCATGTCCACACCGTGCCCCCGTTTCTTCTCTTTATTTTTAATTTATGTCTAAGTGTGTGTAGTGGTTTGAGTGCAAATGGCCCTCATAGGCTTATATATATTTGAATATTTGGTCCTCTCTTAGTAGAACTGTTTGGGAAGGATTAGGAGGCATGGACTTGTTGGTGGAGGTATATCACTGTGGGTAGGCTTTGAGGTTTCAAAAGCCCAATTCTTTTCCAGTTAGCTCCCTCTCTTTAGCTCTGTGCCTTGTGTGGTTGTGAATCAGATGTAAGCTTTCAGCTACTGACCTAGTGCTGTGTCTGCCTGCCTGATGCCATGTTCTCTGTCATGATGGTCATGGACTCTAACCTGGAGCTGTGAGCCCCAAATTGAATGCTTTCTTTTACAAGTTGCCTTGGTAATGATGTTTTGTCATGGCAACAGAAAAAAGCAACTAAGATGGTATGTGTGTGTGTGTGTGTGTGTGTGTGTGTGTGTGTGTGTATGTATGTATGTATGTGTATTTGTGTGTGTGCACGTGCATAAGAGGCTAGGTACTACTGAGGCTAGAAGAGAGCATCAGCTTACCTTGGAGCTGGAGTTGCAGGCAATTGTGAGCATCTGGACATGCGTGCTGGGCACTGAACTAGGGTCCTCTGTAAGAACAGTATGAGTTCTTAACTACTGAGCCATCTCTCCAGAGTCTGAACAGTTACTTTTTCCATCCTTTGCTCTTTTGCAATTTCTGTCCTGTGATGGAATGAATATGCCTGGAGTTGTACATTCCACTTTACTTAGCAATGTTTCATAGGAATTGGACACATAAGCCTGGGGTTCCCTATGGAGGTCGGCTGCTGCAAGTTGATTTATCAGTAAGTTTCAAGAGCTAAAGTAACCCTGCTCTGAGTGGAGTTTGCCTTTGTGTGCAGTTCAGGGCATACCCAGAATGTCTTTCTTGGTAGGGGAATAGTGTAACCACACCTTGTGGCTTCAAATAAATGCTGCTATAACTTCCCCTTTCTTCTACATCATGCATGCAAAGCAGCCACCTCTATTGCTTTTGATACACGTGGGAAGTTGGGAAGGATAGAATTGTTCTGAGAATCTGCAAATGTTGCTTTGCCTAGCTTGGTATTAGGAGCCTCATGCTGTTGCACGGGTTGGTCTTGTACCCCAACTCCAGGGTAGAAAGGAAATGGCTCTGAAATCCAACTGCTTCTCTCTCTGTGGGGCTTTAGGGGAGCTGTGTGTGTGTGTGTGTGTGTGTGTGTGTGTGTGTGTGTGTGTGTGAGAGAGAGAGAGACAGAGAGACAGAGAGACAGAGAGACAGAGAAAGAGACAGAGACAGAGACACAGAGACAGAGCGGGAGAGAGAGACAGAGAGACAGAGACAGAGAGAGAGGAGAGAATGAGCTCCCTTTCAATTCTATGAGGCCATGCAAGGACTAGTAGCTGCTTAGAAACTGCCTCAAACCATCAGTGATAATTTCTGGAACACTCACCTGCTTGAGATCCTGTGGCTTCCTTCACCTGCTTCCTTCCTCCCTGGAGAGCAGAGGTCTTCCTTGATCCTTTCTAAGTGAAGAATCACTGTTGACTAACTACCGTGAGATCTGTTCTAACCCAGTTTCTCCTAGTCATCCTGGGTGAGGACTTTTCTTTTCTTTTCTTTTTTATTAGACATATTCGTTATTTACATTTCAAATGTTATCCCCTTTCCTGGTTTCCCCTCTGAAAACCCCCATCCCATCCCCCATCCCCCTGCTTCTGTGAGAGTGTTTCCTCACCCACACACCCACTCTTGCTTCCCCGTCCTGGCATTTCCCTACACTCGGGCATAGAACAGGACCAACGGCCTCTCCTCCCATTGATGACCAGCAAGGCCATCCTCTGCTACACATGCAGCTGGAGCCATGAGTCGCTCCATGTGTACTCTTTGGTTGGTGGTTTAGTCCCTGGGAGCTCTGGGGGGTCGGGTTGATTCATATTGTTGTTCCTCCTATGGCGCTGCAAACCCCTTCAGCCCTTTCAGTCCTTTCTCTAACTCCTCCATTGGGGACCCTGTACTCAGTCCAATTGTTGATTGTGAGCATCCACCTCTGTATTTGTCAGGCTCTGGCAGAGTCTCTCAGAAGACAGCTATATCAGGCTCCTGTCAGCAAGTACTTCTTGGCATCCACAATTGTGTCTGGGTTTGGTAACAGTATATTGGATGAATCCCCAGGTGGGGCAGTCTCTGGATGGCCTTTCC
>JADRCD010228879.1:0-38615 GCA_019843815.1 Montemys delectorum
TCAGGGCATTGCTGACACAGCCCTGTGCACCACGTGCACTAGCTCACACACATCTGCCTGGCTGGTTGACTTTCCCTGCGGATTTGCTAATGCAGCAGATTAATCAGTCTCACTCATTAATTTGTAGGCCCCCTTCTGCCCCACCTGCTGGCTAGAAACCACTGCTGGGGACCCTGGGAATCCTGGTGCCGAGTGAAGTTCTTACTGAGGGCACTAGGCAAGAAAAGCCCAGTTTACAAGTCTATAGACTACCCCGGGAAGAAGGTTAGGGTGACCCTGAGGCCAGAGTCTTGTGTTTCTGAGGGTTGGGGGTGGAGCAAGCCCCTGCACACCCCTCCCTCCCTGGCTCTGTTACTTCTTTTCCAGGATCCTGCTGACCAACTGGACAGGTAGTTCTAAAGATACAGGCCTCTGAGGGGACTTCCCTCCCTCTCTCTGCCCTCTCTACCCTACACCCTGTCCCAAGGACATCTCCATGGTAACCATCTGCTGATATAAACAGGAATTCATATAAAGGCTGTGTCCGCTACACCAGGCTTCCGTCCCACAAGGATGTAAGTCCAATGGGGAGGCTCTGGGCCTCACACACAGGCAGGGATATTAGTGTGGCTGGGCATGTGTGTTGAATGCAGATGGAGGAAAAGATGTCTAGCAGAAGGAAAGAAGACAGGAGGGAGGCAGGGACAGATGGAGGAAGGGAGAGCAGAAGAATAAAGGGAGGAAAGGGACATCTGCCTGCAGGGCCTTGCCCTGTCCCTCTCAACCCCACCCTAGACCAGGCTCAACTAGGCTGAGGGTTACTCTGAAATGACTAGGGCTCATGGGCAGGTGGCTACCATGAGCAGCAGGAGCACAGGGAAAGGAGACTCAAGGCCAGGTCTTGCCAGGCAGGAGCAGAGAGCCGTGAGGGCTCAGAGCACTCGATCACCATCATCTCCACTGCATGAGTACACAGGGCCTGGCTGCACTTCCTGCCCCTCTCTGATCAGAACTTATCCTGACCCTTGGCTGCTCTAGGTGTTCCTAGCCCAGGACACTACCAGTCACCTCAAGTTCTAGTCGTGCGCCGAAACAGAATGGGCAAGCTACAGGTTGCGCCTGGTGCCACAGTGGCAGTTCCAGGCCTAGGGGTAGTGGGGATCCTTGGCACCCTGAAGTCTGCTTCTGGATTGAGGGGATATGTCATCCAGGGTCAGCAGCTGCCAGTAGGCTAGCCTGGCATCATCTATGTCTGTGGCTAGTGTGTGAAAGCCCACTTTCCTTGTTTTAGTAGCCCGAGGACCTCCTTCCTCACCTGACTTCCTGTGGGTACTCCTCTTCACCAATAGGCCACCGATTTGCAAAAGTGGGGCAGTCAGTGCTCTGCCTTCCTCCCCACACTGGTACCTTAGCACCCAGCGCTTCTTAATTCTCCATGAACACTCTGAGGAGGGCTCCGGCTCCAGGGAGTACTGTGGTGATGAATGGGAGCGATCGCCCTGCTGGCTCCAAGTTTTGCTGCTGGCCCTGAGACAGCATCATGGCTGGTAGCCAGAGCTGATTTAAAACTGCTCAGCCCCTCCCAAGCAGTGACCTCAGGCAAGCCATTCAGTTTCCTCAGCTTGGTTTCCTCAGCTGTTGAATGAGGCTGCAATGGTCCCGTGTTATTGGTGCTAAGGACCAGGTGCCTGAATTACTCTTTAACTTCCTGGTAATTTGTGCCTTCAGAGTCTAGGCATGGGACAGACTAGATATGATACAACCCAAACAGACAGCCCTGTTTCCTGGTTTGCGCCTTAGCACTTATGTGCCCAAAGCTCAGGAACATTGGCCTCAGCCCCCTTCAGGGACCTCAACCACACTCAGGCCCCACCCCTGGCAGCCAGAGCCTAAATCTCTCAATACCTGCTGATCCTCAGCCCTGCAACACAGCTTGGGCCCTGCAGCTGATGCTGAGGCAGGTGGTGGGTCTTAGGCTCTTTGTGGAGAATTTTGTCCTGACAGGCTGACAAAGAAAAGCCCTTTGTCCCCACCAGCTGGCCGCCTGCAAATGATTCCAGCCAGAGTCCCTCAGAAACTGCCTCTGAAGGATCGATGCAGCTCCCACCCTGAGGGACATGACCAGGAGGACAGGAGGGACAAGAGACTGTGGCCACGGCTTCCCTGTAGAGGAGGGTGGGGGAGGGGCAGCCTCCTGAATCACTCTGCACTTGGCAGCTGCAGGGCCAGCGAGGGATTAAGTGACCCTCTGGGGAGAATGCAAGGTCCTTCTGGAAAATTCTCCTTCACCTCCAACTCACCTTGTTTCTTATTCCTTCAGGCCTGGCCAGGTGAATTCCTCTGGTCTCTCATGGAGCTGATATCCTGAGACCCCTGAAGTCACTTTGAACACCATGTCTGAAGTTGGCCCAACATTCCCCTCACTACCCTTGTGGGCCAACTCTGGTGACTTGCGTGGTAGTTTGGCTCCCATTTGGATTTCTACACATGGCCTTGTATGTATGTATCTCCATCTCATGGGGCTTTCCTCCTATGATCTCTTGTAAGAGATAGTATGCACATTCTGATGCTGCCGGTCCGTGAACTTTGTGGGTGTCTGGCTCTCTCTGAGCCCCTCCTAGCACAGAAGAAGTCACTACCAGTAGCTGAGGACAGGACTCTCAAGCATACACTACCCAGACTATATATTGCCCCTGGCCTCTGAAGCCCCCTGGCCAGCATCTTCTCTCAGAGGAAAGCCCTCCTAGGAAAGGAGTCGGGATTGGACTCTCAGAAACTGCCAGTGTTTTGTGTAGTGAGAGACTCGGGATCTACTGATGGGACAGACTCTGCTTCTCCAGGGCAGTGTTCAGCCCTTCCCAGACTTGCTTTCACCCTGGGCACAGACATATCAGGACCCCAATTTCTAGGGTACATGAGAGTTACAGGAGCCCAAGGCAGGAGGCCTAGCCCTGGCAGTGTCCCCCCAGTTATAGATCTTGAACAGATTCTCCTACACTTTCAGATCAGCCTCCCATAGTGAACTGGGGGTGTTCCCATGGCTAAAGCTTTGAAAACAGATAGGCCAAAGCGAAGATGCTGAGGATACGGAAAGCTCTTTCTTAGAGGACAGGAGTCACAGCAAAGACTCCAGGTCCCTTTTGTTCTCTCACCCTCCTGAGATCATTGTGACTTGTCACAGATTCTCTGGGGACCAACACAGTTCCTAGAAACCATATACCAGGCTGATCTGGACCATTCAGTCCAGTTTCTTGGAGACCCACATCCCACAACCTGGAAAAGGTACTACTGAGAGTGTCCATGAGGGGGTATAATGTACGCCCAGCTATAGAGATCGGACAGGGACCCCAGTGCCCACCTGGCCTCTTCGGGGATCATAAGTATTGGGTCTCTTTGTGACAAGAGCTCATTGTGACCCCAGAGTGGGCAGAAGAGTAAAGCCTGGGTAGCCCCTGGCCTACCAAAGCCATGGGACTGTTGAAGCCTAGAGGCTGACAGAGACAAAGAAAGCACAAATGAAGTCCCTATGTGTATATATGAAGTATATATGTACATATGAAGTATGTGTATATGGTGTGTATGTGCATAGGGGTATGTGTTTACATAGGATGTGTGTGCATGGACTTTATGTGTACATGAATCTATGTGTGGTGGAGTATGTATGCATGGGGTATGTGTTTATACAGGATGTGTGTGTGTGTGTGTTGTTTATGTATGTTCACAGGGTGTATGCCCAGAGTTTATGTGTGCCGTGGGTATATGAGTACACGAGGTATGTGTGTAAGAGGTGTGCATGAATGGGTGTGTTTGCATGGAGTAAGCATGTATAGAGTGTGAATGCCCAACATAGGCATGTATAGATCTGTGTACATGCTATGTATGCATACATTATGTGTGTACACAGAGTTGGGTGGTGTGTGTACATTGGATATATGTTTGCAGAGGGTGCGTATGTATGTGCATGGGGTCTATGTATGCATGATGTGTGGATGTTCATAGGGTGTATGTTTATGGAGTTTACATGTACATGTGTTTGCATGTGGGGTGCATCTGCATGGGATATGTGTGTGTAGAGTATATGTATATGTATGTATGGTGTGTGCGTATGGAATGTATATACATGGGATGCATATGCATAGGGTAAGCATGTACAGGGTATGATGTGTGGCTGTATGTGTGCATGGGTGTGTATACATGGTTTGTATTACACAAGGTATGTGTATACATGTGCTATGTGTTCATGTTTACATGGGACATGTATATGCATAGGATAATTGTGTGTGGTATGTATGTGTATGGTGCATGCTTGCACAGTGTGTGTGTATGTGCATAGGGTATGTACATGCACATAGTGCATGTTATAGTTCCCCAGCTGTGTTTCCTAACCTTGTGACTAGGTTACCTTGCTTGACCTATGACTGAGCTTACAGGCCCACTCCTGCTCTGCTCCCTTTTACCTTCATTTCCTTGAAGGGGTCCTAAGGGAGGGATAGCCTATATGCTTAGCCCCTGCCTCCACAGTTTGCTCGCCCTGGATCTGAGTAGGGCACCTCACACTGCTACTTTCTATCCTGCGGCCTTGAAGACACAGATCTCTAGGCCCAGAAGATCATCACAAGGAAGACATTTCTCTTGTTAGGCAACCAAGAAAGGAGAGTATGTGGTTGGGACTAATTTTCCCACCCCTTTGTCCTTGGGTTTCCTTGGGCATTTCAATATTGGGCACTGGCAACCAAGGCTCTGGAGGCTGCTGTGGGCACCCACAGCCTGCAGCTCAGGCATCTCCTGCTCCATCAGTAAATCGGGAGACTGATAGTAGAGCTCAGCCATACGGGAGGCTCCCAACCACCAGTCTCCTGGTTGGCTCTTCCTCACTCAGTGCCTCTCTCCAGCACCCAGTGCAGGATTATGTGTCTTCCACCCTTCCCCATTCTCTACCATCCTCACCCACTTACATTCCTTCCTCCTCCAGTCCCCAAGTCCTGTCCAAGGTACAGCACAGTAGAGACTATCAGGAAGGGCATGAGTGACCTCTGTATCCCTGTGGCGTTTAGGGATGCCCTGAGGTGCCTGGGGCCTTTTTCTATTAAGCTGCAGTGTTCCACTGCTGAGAAAGCGTCCCAGACCCAGTGGAGGCAATTGGCTCATCCTAATTAGGATGTCCTGGGAGCAAACATA
Organism: Montemys delectorum; assembly: GCA_019843815.1. Classification (NCBI taxonomy): domain Eukaryota; kingdom Metazoa; phylum Chordata; class Mammalia; order Rodentia; family Muridae; genus Montemys; species Montemys delectorum. Next base: position 5,158 of record JADRCD010228879.1, read on the forward strand.
GCGCTCATGGATGTAGGTACCCACTCTCCTACAGGGCAGGAGGGACAAAGCTGGACCAGGCCCTGCGATCACCTGGTGACAGCATCCAGGACTTGTCTTATGGTGAGGGAGACTACCTGTAGGATTCTTATCCAGGTGGGCTGGATAAGAGAGTGGGCCCAACCTAGCAGTAACTCCAGGGATCCAGGTTGACAGGAAGCTGAAGGATGGGGAAGCCCCAAGGAACAAGAAGAGGGCTCTAAGTCATTGAGATGCCTCCAGACTGGGTCTCAGAACCACAATGGATCTTACCGACTAGAACCCAGCTGGATGCCTGTTGGTAAGCACAGTGTTGAGCCTGGAGGCATGGGGATATTGAAATGCTGTTCTGTCAGCAGGTGTTGGGGCAAGACGCCACCTGCCCTGAGTTTCTGAATGATCTCAACAGCCCTTCAACTTCTGGCACGTTCTACCATTTGTCTTATCAGATGGATTGTCACAAACATCTGGAGTGACATTATTGCTGTTACTTCTATGATATCAAAGCCAAGGTCATTGGAGAAGGAAGAGAGACCCAGCTCAGATACCAGGGGCCTCATCCTCATCCTATACGAGAGCCTCTGGACATCTGGGACACTAACATCCTGGCAGCGTCTCGAATCTCCTGATGTTACTCCCCCCTCCATTCCTTCCACACCTATAGAAGCCATGTCCTCCTGACAGTGTCTGCCCAGGGGAGTTCTGCACACGCCTTATTGTCAAAGACATATCTGCAAATAGCTCCTCACATCTCCAATCAAGAAATGCTTGTGTCATTTCAAGCATGATCCCAGAGCCAACTCAGTGCCTGCTGGAGCCAGTGCTTACCCAGGCAAGGCTATGAGGCTCATCGATATTCACGGCCAAGGGCACATTCACAGACTTTCTATTTACCTCCAATTAAGCCAACGGAGCTTTCCCAGAAGCTCCAGTCACTAACTCTGAGCTCCTCTCTTGAGGTGATTCTCTTCTAGCAGAAAGGGTGGGCAGCCTTGACTTCCCTTTCTGTTGCTGAGCTGCTCTGGTACCAGTTTCAGCTCACTGTCTCTGTAAAGCTCATAGTACATCCCTGCCCTGTCCTCACAGAGCCCTGGACCTTGTCCCAGTTCTGGTGAAGATAATTACCCCGATGTCCATTTGCCGAATTTAAATACGCTTTCTCGGCATTGGAAACATAAATTTGGCTGTGGTATGTGGATGGATTGCCATGAGTTCCCTCCCTCTGGCTGGGCCCCAGCTGGGACAGTCAACTCCGCCGCTAAAGGCCAGGAGGTTCCTTTCCATTGTACCATTAACACCAGCCCAGCTATGTGCGTCTAACATCAGTGTACGGGAGGAAACTGCCCATTGAGGAAGATCACTGCCTAAAGGGCATCTAGATGTCCCCATGGGCCAGTACTGGCAAGAAACACAGCTCTCCCTATGCTTTTGTATGATGTTAAGGTCTGGCTGCCTGCCAGCTTCGCAGTCCTGAAACCAGGTTCCATTTTGAGCAGGAGAGACAAGCAGAAGGTTGGGGGAAGTTAGGGCTATGGAGAAAGTGGGAGACTGTGCCCAACCAGGGAAGTCCTTAGGGCAGGTGTTGAGATCTCAGATAATCATGAATGCCAGGCATCCCATGGCTCTATGCTCTTGTTCTTGATGAGGACCTTCTCTTCCCGAAGCAGATCTGTGGTTCAAGACCCAGACCATCCAGTGCAGGTCTATTGTCCACCCTCTATCCATTCAGCCTAACAACTATCTGGACATCTGCTAGCCCCACCAGAAATAAGAATACAATAGTCCTGCCCCCATCCCAGAGCTCAGAGCAGGATGACATTTAGGTCTGAGTGAGGAGACAGGTGGCTCCATGATATAACTGTCCTTGGTCAAAAGGACACCAGGGTCCAGCCTGTCATCCTGCCCCACCTCTCAAATTTGTAGTTAGTTCTGGAATGTCCAAGATTCTCCCCATTCACCTTTCCCATGTTCCAGAGAGCCCTTAGCACAGCTAGCCACTTCACAGGGGCAGGGGGCATTGATGCATCACCCTTGCTTACCCTGACTCATGCCCATGACCACACCTCTGAAAGTAAAGGATGGGATGGGGGTGGGGTGAACAGACGCCCTGGCTAGCATGAGACTGTTAGGCATTGGGGACAATCCCACTCCTTCTGGCCTGATGGAGGAGCCAGCTGTGGCTGAGAAGGCTTAGAAGAGGAACATGGAATTGACTTTTTTATATTGAAAATCCTGCCCTAAGAAATCAATCTGGCATTCCAGAAGGAGGCCCTGGAGCTGGGTATGAGCTGCCATCCCTAGGTGCCTGACCCTAATCTTCTCAGTGAAGTGGCTCTGACAGGTTTTGCAGTCTGAGTACCAGCTTCAGACTGGGTTTCAGCCCTGGTATGCAGCTGGAGACTAGGTCTATGCCAAGCAGTTAGCCCCATTTCCAGGCCTCCTGGTACAGCACAAGGAACAGAAACCGTACCCTGAGCTTCTCCACTGTTCTCTGCAGTGCTCACTGTGTGCTAGTAGAGTCCAGGGCAAATCTGAGTTCTTATGCTGTTTCTCTTGTGTACCCAGTTAAGCATGTCTAAAGGGCCAATTTATATCCGTGGTGCCACCAGTCCCTTGCTACTGCCAAAATGTATAGCCAGACCTGGTTCCCCACACACAATGGCTTCTTTCTGTATTCTTTGGAAATCCCTCAGGAAGCAGCAGTCTCAACTTAACATGTGGGCAGCTGATGGGCAGTAGCCAGGACCCAGCTCCAACAATCACCAGGTTTTGGTACTTGAGCAGGTCTCTCTACTTCTTCAAGCCTGTTTCCTCATAAGTAAGTAGGACAATCAATGCCTAGTACTCAACTGTGGAACCAAAACCCAAGACAGCAGGGCCTTGGCACAGCACATTTGCTTCTTAGAAGCATCCTCAGAGCCAGCCCTAGAGCAGAGCCTTCTAGGAAGTCGGGGCTGATAATGGAGAAGTTTTCACACAGGGTTTGGCCTGCTGGATGAGCTGAAGGACACTGGAGGGTTGGGCCGAGGAAACAAGTGGCTTACTCCAAGGTCTGGAGTTGGGGCTCATAGACTGTTCCCTCTCTGCTTTGGGGCCAGTCCTTTTAGCGCTAGGAGAACATCATTGCCAGGTTATTAGGTAGTCATTGTATGCTGACATCAGAGAGGAACTGACGTCCCAGGGGAGTTTAAGGCTGAATCGTTTCTTTTTCAAAGCAGGGCACTCTTCAGTCCCTGCCAGGAGCCCCTTACAAGTACCCCCTAGACACTATAGCTGATCAGTCCTCAGAACCCCCACATTGCCCCACGATGGAGAGTATGTACTGTGGGGGAGAGTGTGGGGTCGGAAGGGAGATAGGTCTGTGAACCCAGGCAGGTGCTCAGCTGTGCTAGCAGTGGCAGCTGCTTGCTCATCTCCCTTCTCCAACACCTGTTCTCATTCTAACTGAAACTTTTGTTCTAACTAAACCACCTCCATGAAGCTCTTGGAGAGGTAGAGACTCCTTACGAAGCTAATTAAGGTTCCTGCCCCTTATCTCCCACTTAATTAGCAGCAACACCCACTCAGCCCCAGCGGGCTCTCTCTGTCTCCTACAGAGGTTCCTGGAGGCTCCTTCATCTCCCACAGCTCCGGATGTAGGGGTGCGGGGCTCTGCTTGCCAGCCAGGATGTAACTTTGTGGCAAAGATGCTTCTCTCAGAACGATTTTAATAGGATTTCTATGCCTGAGGCTAGGCTTACTGGAAAGAAAATAGGCAAGTGGGAGGAATCACAGGGTTTGTGAGGACCCTTCTCCAACCTCCCAAGATGCCCAAGGTCTCACAGAGGTAACCTTTTGGCAAGGCAGGGAACCATGTCAGGCCATGCTGCCAGAGCCTCTAAGAAAGAGCACATCTGGTACTCACTTTGGATCCCATCCTCTGATTCCTGCCTGGGGCTTCTTTTCCACCAACTAGCTAACTCTAGGACAGGCAGAGAAGTCACTGTGGGATGTGGCCTCAGGTGGAGGGGGTAACTTTGTTCTGTTCACAGGATTTGTCTTCAAAAGAAAGCTTGCATGGTAGTTCTATTTATAAAATAGAAAAGTCAAGACTGCCCTGACACCAGCTGGGATGTTTGAAACAGACCAAACAGCCCCACACCCTCACCCTTCACCAGCCCTACATTCCCAGCCCTGGTACCGTCTCTGCATTAACTCTGCACCCCACTCTATGCTTGCCCACCCCACACTTCCACCCTGTATTAACCCACCTGCACAGACTCCGGTGTTTACCCAAAAGCCAGGGTTCCATGAAGCAAGTCAGATTCCATCAGCTCTGGGTTTTGTGACTCAGGAATTTGGATAATTTCCCCAGTAATTGATGGTAATTCAGGTTTTGTGAACTAGGCACTTCTAGACTCATGATTTTCCTCTTGTATCCATTCATTTAAATTTACTTCAATTTCATGGGTTAGAAATATATGCATTTTTCCTGGAAAATATGTCAAACAATTAGATATAGGGAACCATCAATGACTCTTAATACTGTCAGCATCCTGCTCTGAAGGGATGCTCTGAAAATAGTCAACACACTGCATGCTTCTTCAGCACCAAGCTGAAGTGTGCATGCTTGCTCTGTGTATGTGTGTGTGTGATAGAAACAGAGATGTAGGCAGACAGAGACAGAGAGACAGCGAGACAGAGAGAGTCCCAGAGAAGCAGACAGAGAGATGAATTACAAAAGAGACAAGGTATAAAGGTTTGGGGGCCTGGAGACTTCTCCAGGATTCACTGTTCACATGGAGATGATTTTGGCTTTGTTGGGAGCTCCCAAGCCCCGGTGGATTTTCAAAGCCTGGAACCTCTTGCCAGGATAGGCAGGTGTGGGATAAAGATAACTGGCTCCTGGCCCTGGCTGCAGCTCCCACAATACTCAAGAAGGAAACAGCGAGAAAGAGTCCTGGGTGCCATAACCACTCATCTGATGGTGCAGATGACAAGGCTCTAGGAAAATACTGCTGTCAATGATACTGACGGCGCTGTTAATGGTGCTGGCGAATATGGTAAGGTGATCATGGCAATAGTGGTGATGACCGTGATGATAAAGATGGCAGTGTTGCTGGTGGTGGTGAAGCTGCTGGTAAGGATGGTGATGATGGTGAAGGACAGCGGCAGTGGTAGTCAGGATGTCTGGGTTCTAATCTGATCTTTCTGTGACCTCTCTGGAGTTGCTTCAGTTGCTCCATTCATGTCAGAATTCTACAAACTAGGAAAGTGTCTCAGCCCCAGAGCTTCTTCAACATCATGACCTCACATCAGCTCACAGGCCTCAGCAGATCCTACATGAGCATGAGCATGTTCCAGAAGGCGTCATCGCTGGGTCTTTCAGCTCCCACCTTCTGATTTGCACAGATAAGAGTGCTAATAGGTGCTGCTGACTCGTCGATGGGCCTACGCCTCACTTACCTGATTAATTAATTATTAATGATAATAACAACTATGACTACTTGCTTATTCCTTTCCAGGACCTTATGCTAAGGTCAGACTTCTGAGCTTCAGATAGTTTGAATCCAAGGAAAACAAGACTGGAGAGTCTCACCACCAGACCTTGGACCTTTCCTATAAAGAGAGCAAGCCAGGACCTTGAACTACTAGCTCAGCTCAGACTCTTTCTAGCCGGAATCTGAGGACTGTTATAAGTGATACTTTAAATACTATATTTTGTTTCCAACTGCTCATTGGTAGTATGAAGAAACACAGTGAGATTTATAAACTGCAAGCTTACTCCTTGCTAACTCTAAAAACTTTTTCTATAGGTTGCCTTAGATGTTCTGCATGAGAAAAAGAATAACTTTATTTCTTCCTTTATAATAATTTTATTTCTTCTGCATGGTTTTTTGTTTCTTTTTCTTACCTTATCACACTCTATGGGACTTATGATGTTGGAAAAAAGAAATGAGGGAACTGTCCCTGTCTGTTCCTAACTAGATCCAGGAAATGTTCATTGCATCATTAACTTACACGTGAGTTCTTTGTCATATGTATATGCTTCTTACTAGATCAGAACATTCCCTTTCATTCCTAGCTTGCTGACAGTTTTTACCATGCCTGGCTGTTGAGTTTTTCCAAATACCTTTTTGCTTTATGTACATAGGCCTACGCTTTCTCCATTTGTTAATCTGGTGAATCATACTGACTGATTTTCATATTATTTACTTATTGTTTTATTTATGAGTTGGGTATGGGTATATGCATGTGTGTGTGTGTGTGTGTGTGTGTGTGTGTGTGTGTGTGTGTAGGTGCCCATTGAAGCCAAAGAGAAGTGTCAGATCCTATTTAGCTGAAGTTACAGGCAGTTATAAGCTGCCTAAAATGGATGCTGAAATTCACTCTGATCCTCTGGAAGAGCAGCAAGTTCTCCTAGCCACTGAGCCCTCTCTGCAGCCCTGATTTTCTGATTATGAACCAGCTCCATGTCATGTTTCCCCAGCCAGTCATGACATATTGTCCTTTTTGCATACAACCAGAGTTTGTACGCTAATAACCTTCTTTTAGGAGTTTTGTATCTGTGCTGTCATGATTCTGTTGGCTGAAAGGTGCAACACACAGAACCTGCCTCCAGCAAAGACCCCTGGCTTACAACATGGCTGAAAAGAAGGAGAAGCAGCCACATACAGAAGAGGCTACGCATGTGAAGGAGTCTGCTTAGCTTGGTCTCATCGCCACCACTAGAATCATCATCTCTCACAGGTGGGGCAAGCTTCGGCATGATGGGGGTGTAAAAGCAAACCATTCAAATGATGGCACCCCACACTTGCTATCCCACAGAAAAACCTGGTTCAATGCCACGTGGCTCCAGCCTGGTGTCCTGAGGCTAAGCTATGGGTCACAGGAGGGAAGCAGATGAGGGGACTCAGCTTCGCTCACTGTGTTCAGTGTTCGTCTCCCTGCCAGCTCTGCGGCTGTTTCTTCCATGTCTCTGGCTGTTTTTTCTCTTCCTATGGCTTTTGTATACCATGGTAGGTAAAAGGCATGCCCATCATCTGACACAACCAGGATTTTGCAGCTCTCCTTTCGTCCGTGTGTTTTGCTTGCTATTGTTTTTTCAATGTTAGTTCCAGCTTTGTTCTGGCCTGTTTGTGCCTCTATATCGAGATTTAGTCTCCAGTCAGTAATGTTGTAGGTGGGACCGTTGTGGGGCGTCAGGTTCCCGGGACTCAAACCTCCTGAGGTGATAGCAGGAGCCTTAGCCTGTCCCCCACTTAGTGAAGCTATGCAGAAGGTATTACTGATGCCAATTACCCATCTGTTGCCTTGATCGTGGACTCCACAGTATCTGACTTGTATACAATAAATGTGTTGCTTACAAATGACCTGATCCAAGATATTTCATCATAGCATCCTGAATAAACTGAGACCCTGTGTTCCCAAGAACTAAAATATAGGACATCTAAATTCCAAATCTGAGGCTACCTTACTGGCTCTGTGATGCATCTCAGCTTAACGATGGCATTTCTTTGTGTGTGGGAGGATTAAGTAAATAAATGCTTGACACATCACCTAACATTTAAAAGCATTGAGCAAATGCTAGTTGCTACACTTGTAATTTGTGCTTGTGCTGGGGTACTAGACAGCAAGTTTGAAGTCATGGGCCTAGCAAGGGGTCCTCAAGGAGTCACATGCACCAGGCTGACCCATTCGGTCACCTTGGAGGAAAAGGTGCCAAGGCAGAGAGATTTCTGATTGCTGGGATGGACTCGGAGCCAAACAACAGAATTCAGCTTATCTATGCAAGGGATCTGCTAAGGATGTCTGCTTGCATGGCAAAGCACAAGAGCCTCACTGGCTGCTGAGTCATTAGAGCCGTAGGAAGGATGCTTCAGGTCTACCTGGCTGCATCAGAGAGGAACATTCAGCCCATGAAGATAGAAAGCAGCTGGGGTGATGGGTAAGCAGTCTGACGAAAGCCCAAGCAAGTGATTCTGCTTGTTGGCATCAGACTGGGTCACAGGTCCTCTGGGGTTGGAACTAGCACCAGAGCCAGCCCAAACCAAACATTAGCAATGACAAGGAAATGATGGGTAGATTATTCAAAGCTTCTGTAGAGGGGGGGGGGACCTGGAATGCTGCAGGATGGGGGTGATCTTTCAACTCCAGCTTTCAGGCCTCAACTGAGCTGCGCTGCACCCAGCCGTGCCTAGGCCCAGCAAAGTCCACCAGGCTCCTTGCATGATCTGGGAGCCTCTTCTTAGCAACAGGAACTTCAGCCAAAACTAAAGCTTTTTGTCAGAGATTTGATTGTGTTCTTTTCTGGGGCCAAAGAGGAGGAGAAGCTGAAGCTGCTGGGGAGGGGATGCCTCTCATTCTGGTCTGTGTGGACACTCCCAGTGACTTAGGGGATGGCTTCAGAAATCGGGCCTCTGGGACACTGTCCCACTGGAGACAGGTCTGATCTGGCTGGTGGAGCTGTGTCCTGCAGGCATACATGGGAGAATCACACATAAGCCTTGGCAGGAGGGACATAGGTTGAACATGTGTGAGGGGTGCTCTGTGCAGCGTAGCCTTTACACAAGAGATGAAAGGCATGGCCAGCAGAAAGGTCCACTTGACATGAATGATACCACAAGTCCTTTAAAACAAGCCCAATCGCCAACAAGATTAGGCCTTTATACATACCCAGGCAGAGCAAGACTTGATCTGATCTGTGGTCTTTCTGGGGAGCAGTGGGCATAATTGGGCTTTGGCTTCTATCCCTGAAGCCCACCAGTTCGTTTGTGCCCAAGAGTCTTGGTAGCAGAGGCAAAATGGGAGGCTTTCAAGCCCCAGTGACAAGGAAATGCCTGGTGCAAGATTTCAGGGATAAGGAAAAGCTGGGTATCTCCAAGGAGGAGGCATGAACCAGGAGTCCTTGAGATCAAGGTCACTAGACTCCAGCACCCAGGCAAGCCCACTCCATGGCACTATTTCCTCTCTGTACAGGACACAGCACTATTCCAGTCCTCCTGATGAGACCTCAGCACCCTCTCTCTAGCACCACAGGGAACCCATCGTGGTCCCACTGTGTCCCTGCTTGGATCTACTCTGCCGTAACCCCTAGGTCTGACCATGCAGAAGACAGGAGTAAGGAGAGCTTGTCCCAGAGAACAGAGAAGCAAGAGGCTACACCCCTCTTCAGGCCTTTCCCTCACACCCACCTGTTTCCTGAAGTCTAAGTGCAACAGCGCAGCTGCTGAAGAGAAAGGAGAATTGAGTGGGGCCAAGGTAGGGAAGAAGGAGGGGACATAACACGGCTTTTCCTCTGGGAGCCTGTTAGAAGACCCCAGACTACTCCTGATGTTCTAGGTCCCTATATCTGGACACCGAGAGACATCACTCCCCACTGAACTGTTTCTACATGGGCTAAACTGTGCAGGACTTTGTCTGGAGAAACACAATATGGTTTAGAGCAAAAGAATATGCATCCCTTCAGGACCTGGGATCAGAGAGTTTCGAGAGGTGAAGACCCATAGTCCCTCCATACAAGGTGATACAGATGGAACCATCCTGTTTCTTCCCAGAGCCTGGAGAGCTCAGCCAGACCCATGTTTCAGAGCAGGAGCATACACAGGTCACAGATGAGTAGCCAGCAGTTCTGTCTGCCACGCAAGCCAGCTGAAAGGACTGGAAGTTTTGAGTCTCCCAGTCTGATAGTGGTTTTGCTAAGCACACTGGTAGCTTTCTGTGGATACACATGGCGGCCTTTGTCTGAGGTTTTCAAGCATCCAGGAGCTTCCTACTTGTCCATGATGTGTCTGTCCTCTACCCCACCTCCACCTTGCCTCGCTCTGCTCAGAAGACTCATTTATCTTTCAATACCTCTTCTTCAGACCCTCCAGGACCCATCCCCCACAACAAGTAGCCCACATGTTTCCATAGTAACCTGCACGTGTTCCCAGACACATTTCTTCAGACAGTGAGCTCTTTGAAGGTAACACCATGACTTGAATTCTTTATGACAGTTTGGGGGGGTCACCATGACCTTGAACCAACAACGTGGGCAAGCAGGTACTTCTGTCATGTACAATCTTGCCCTAATCACCTTTGTCATTCTCTTAAGCACACCCTAAAGCAAGGTTAACACCATTTAACATGTAAATGGTCATATATATATATATATATATATATATATATATATATAGAGAGAGAGAGAGAGAGAGAGAGAGAGATAGAGAGAGAGAGAAAGAGAGAGAGAGAGAGAGAGAGAGAGAGAGAGAGAGAGAGAGAGAGAGCTTTCATTCCGATAAAAGGAACAAGAGTGCAGGATACATGTGACAGTCAAGTCCTGTGTCTCAGTGAGACCCCAACTACTGGTAGGTAGATTTAGCAGGGAATTCTCTGGCAAGTGGGGCTCCCTTAGCAGAATAGCTCAGACAATACCCTTTCAGGCATGAGCAGCCCAGGTTGGACTGGAACACCCAATCCTCCTGCCTCACCCTCATGGATGAAGAGATTACAGGTATTTCATTCCCTCCACCCCAAGCCTGTCTATGGAGCTAGAGGGCCAAGGGCACTCACTGCCTCCCCACTGGCTTCAGCCTGGGAAGGCTGGGGACAGGTAGGTGGAGGATTGCCTACTCTGGGCAGCAATACCGACATTCCCAGTGCTGCTAACCTCTCTGTACAGCTAGTTTACTCTCTGGTGGGTGCTCTTATTTTTATAGCAAGGCAACCGGGCTTTCTAGTATCTACTTTGTCGATATCTAGGGCATCCTGAGTTAGCACTGGGTGAATAAATGTTGACAAAGGGTCAGCTGTCAGATTCAGGCTATTACAGGCCCAGCTGAGGCCTAGCCCCCTGGCTTAAATCATGTCACGAACCCTGAAAGCAGCAACAGGAAGAGGCTCCTTTGTGGGCATCTGGCTGTCCCTTCCTCCAGGGCAAGTGAATAACACATATCAGTTCACATATACCAGACTCCACATTTTAATTTCTGGTAGTAAAACCATTATTTCTTTTTTTTTTTTAATTTTAATTTTAATTTTTTTTAATTAGGTATTTTCTTTATTTACATGTACATTTTCCCTTTCCCAGGTTCCCCTCCAAAACAAACAAACAAACAAACAAAAACAAGAACAAACCCCTTTTGCCTCCCCCTTCCCCATGCCTGTCACCCCACCCTCTCCCACTTATTGGCCCTGGCATTCCCCTACACTGGGGCACAAAACCTTCACAAGGCCGAGGTCCTTTACTCCTATTGATGATCGAATTTGCAATCCTCTACTATACACCTGCTGCCAGAACATTCAGTCCCACCCTGTATAGTCCTCGATTGGTGGTTGGGTCTCTGGGAGCTCTGAGGGTACTAGTTAGTAATTGTTGTTCGTCCCAAGAGGCTGCAAACCCTTCAGCTCCATAGAACCCTTCTCTAACTCCTTCATTGGGGACCGTGTACTCAGTTCAATGAATGGCTGTGAGCCTCTACATCTGTATTAGTCAGGTATTGTCAGAGCCTCTTAGGAGATAGCTATATGCTTGTCCTTCCTTCAGTCTCTGCTCCATAGTTAATCTCTGCCACTCCTTCTGTGAGTGTTTGATTCCCCTTTTTAAGAAGGAATGAAATGTCCACCTTTTAGTCTTCCTTCTTCTTAAGTTTCTTGTGGTTTGTGGGTCGTTCTTCCTGTATTCCAAACTTCTGGGCTAATAACCACTTATTAGAGAATGCATACCATGTGTGATCTTTTGTGATTGAAAACCATTATTTCTGATGCAAATTTCTCAGCTCAAATAAATCACTGGAGCTTACCCACTTGGGAATAAAATGCGGGCCATCTGTGTTTCTGTGTCCTCGAGACTGCCCAAGGACTCTAGTAATTTCTCACTTCTGTATCCACCCATCTCTCCTGGTCCAGCCCTGCCAGATGACATTTAGCAAAGAGTCACAGAGACCACTGATGTGTCACAGGCTCTGCCACACCTTCACCATGAGCACTCAAGTCTGGGGTTCTGACATGGAGTGCGAGGCAAGAAGGGGCTAGGACAAAGAATTTCTCATATACCTGCTATCCCCTGGACAGGAATGACTAGTAGGCACAGACACAAACTACAGCTACTTCAGCTTTTGAACATCCTATTCCCACCATGCACTGGGCCCTCATACCTACCTACCACCTGTGCTTGGGCCCAGACCCAGTGTACTGGCTGATTTTGTGTGTCAACTTGACACAAGCTGGAGTTATCACAGAGAAAGGAGCTTCCATTGATGAAATGCCTCCATGAGATAGAGCTGTAAGGCATTTTCTCAATTAGTAATCAAGGGTGACAGGGCCCATTGTTGGTGGTGCCATCCCTAGGCTGGTGGTCCTGGGTTCTATAAGAATGAAAGCTGAGCAAGCCAGGGGAAGCAAGCCAGTGAGGAACATCCCTCCATGGCCTGTGCATCAGCTCCTGCTTCCTGACCTGCTTGAGTTCCAGTCCTGACTTCCTTTGGTGATGAACAGCAATGTGGAAGTGTAAGCTGAATAAACCCTTTCCTCCCCAACTTGTTTCTTGGTCGTGATGTTTTGTGTAGGACAGAAAGCCTGACTAAGACACCCAGGCATACTCTGAACCCTCACAACGGTCTGTTCACACCTGATGCTCACACAAGGGACCAGATCTACTACAGCTTTCTGATGCAAGAGAAAGCACCTGCTTGGTCTAGCTATAGTCAAAAGGCCAGCCAGCAATCACGCCTGAGTTGGTTGTAAGGTCCTTTGTACATCTCCCAGGCCTCTGATCCTACATGGCAACTGGCCCAGGGGTGATATGGATTGAAGTGGTGATGAGAGGGCCTTTTGTAGAGGGAGTCAAAAGATGACAGAGTGGCTACCCCATGGGAAGGATCCCCAGGCATTCTGGGCCCAAGACGTTGCCCTCAGGGCACCCTGCTAGACTTATAGACTCCTGTTGGCAACACTTGCCTGTCTCCAGGGCAGTTGTCTTCATTTCCCAAATGGATGGCCCTACTATACCTCACCCAAAGTGAGCTGAACTTACAAGGGGGACTGGTGACTGAGAGCTGGTGGCCAGCTCAATGTAAGGATGTAACCCTAAGTCCAAATACTTTTCTACTTTTCCTTACCCTCTCCTGACAATCCTGTCAGCTCAGAGAAGGGGGAGCTTAGAAGCCTTCTCGTCCTGAATGACCCAAGTGATGTCTTCTACCAATCCCACATCCCCCACTCCTGTCCCAACTCACAGGTTATATTGACATTTCCAGTCATACTAAGGCCTGGGGCAAAAGGGCCCTAATTGAATTCAGTGATGCTTGCCTCCTCTGACCCGGAGGATATGTCTGGGATGTACAGCCTTTCCTGAGGGATAACTGTGGCAGAGGCTTTTGGGGAAATAGTTTCCCCAAGGGACCTAAGAGCCCTGAGATCCAGGATATCCTATGTAGATCCAGATATACTGTTTAATCTGGTCAATGTCAGCTTGAGAAGGCAACAGATTCATGCTGTGAAATGGATGCCAACACTGGCCTGTCCTCTACAAAGGTGCCCTGGCAGAGACCATGACCCTATCAGGCACAAAATATGTTTTAAGTTCACCAGAGCCAAACAAGTAGGTGTGACTGCAGTGCCACCTCCTGGACGTCTGTGGAAGTGCTGGGTAATGAACCTGTAAATGGGTGAGGATGATGCTGGGACCGTATTGTTGGTTTGGTTATCAGTTCTAACCTCACCACTCAACCTTGGTCACACACAGTTCTCCTCTTATCTTCACCCTAGATGTAATAACACCTGGCCACTTCCTTTGAAGGGAAGATAATGTTCAGCGAGGATCCAGAAGAGACGTACTTAGGAAGATTCCTATCTGTGTCCTCTTCCTCAGGGGAGGTGCTGGTCAAGCTGCCAGTGGACTTGGAGATCCCTCTGCTTCTAGTCTCCTCTGAAGGCAAATATGCTCTTATGTCCCATGCCAGTAGGAGCCTAGGTTGCATCCTGCTGTCACTAGGCCCAGTCCCTCCCATAGATAGGTCTCTTCCATCCTTGACTTAGTAGCTTTCCTTCCCTTAGGGAAGAACCCAGCTGCCTCCTGGTGTGAGTCTTATAGCCAAAGACTCTTCTTCCCCCAGACTCCTCCCCACACCAGATCTACTCAGAGCCCGCTGGTTACAGGAAGAACCCAAGCTAGACTCTGCTAGGCTCTTCCTACCTTGACTGCACTCAGGTTCCATGTCACTGTCCTGTCAGCCATGGGCACATCTGACCTGCTGAATTGTCCTCTCAGCTGAATTGTGGAGGCAGAAAATATTTTACCAGGTTTCTTCTTGCTGCCTGAAGAATATAACGTTTAATTTCACACCCTAAGTTGCCACACGGCCTCTTTAGGCTCAGCCTCAGAGAGGTTGATTGAGTGCTGATCACAAACCTAAGAGACTGTCTTGTGAAGTTCCCTCTTGGCCACTAGGGATCAATATCTGTCCTGCATGGGCAGTTTATCATTATCAGTTCTGCTCCACCTCTTACTGTTTTGTTTCCTAAGTCTCAAAACATTTATTGCTTTGTTGCTTGTTTAATTTCAAAACTAATGCACAAGGCTTATGGCTGTCTCAAGAGCTACACACATAATTAGAATGAGGAGGGCCTGTACACGTCTCCACCAACTGTCAAGGCAGCAGCTTTACTAAGGTTTCCTGTGGTTGCATACATCAACCTTTACCTTCTACTGCTTGGGATTCTGGAATACAGAAGAAGCTCAGGGATTGAGGGTGAGAGCACCTTCTGTGCTGCCCCACATAAGACTCCATTATCTCTTAGTGGACTGGTCAGGGCCCACCATCCCTGCAGTGCACAGCTGTGGAGGTCAGCTCCCTGGGACAGCCAGCGTTCTCTGGGCCTCAGGGTATATAGAGCTCCAAAACTCTAGGAGACTCTGGCAAGTATAGAAAGGTGGATGCCTGACTCTGGAGAAATGGGTCAACTTATACCCGAGGGACTTGCCCTCAGGAAGGGAGGGGAATCATATAGGTAGAGAAATCCAAGTGGCTTTCACCAATACCAGGCAGGACTTACCATTTGCAAAGATAGGATCACTGAAGAGCCTAGCATCATCATACCAACCCTAGCTCCCCAGAGAGGTAAACCTGTGTGAGAAAGGATCAGTGTAGAGAAATATGCAACACATCACGACACAAGAAAATCACCACGAGTGAAGCACGGCTGAGGCCACTCTTCACCTGAACAGCCTCAGTGCAGGAAGCTTTGAGGTTCAGAGGCCAAGCAGAAGAGAATAGTTCACCCAAGACACAATAAGTGTACAAGATCCCCGATTCCTCCCAAGTTGCTTTCTGATGTCCCCAACCTGTTGAGCAGAACTGGGAGCCTGCAGAAATCTATGTGGCTGGTGAACGGAGTAGAGAGGGCCAGAGTCTCAGAGATTTGTGAGTTTCTGGCTCCCCCACAGAGATCTGCAGTATTTGAGAAAAGGACCAAGCAGGGGTCAAGCCATACACAGGCCCATACACGGATTGAAGGAAAGCCTTGTAACACACACCAGGCAGAACATTCCACAGCAGAAGATAGCTGGAACCAGAATAAACACTGACCTGTTCCTCATGAAGGAATCTTAAAGCCAAGATTCAAACCTCTAAATATTCCAAGTAACACAGCATCGCCCGATAGCAAGTGTCAAAATCATAGTGATGCAAAAATATTCCTACCAAAGGAATCGCTGTGGATCAAATTCACAATGTATAACATTAAACTAGATTTCTAGGCATTGAGAGTAACAAAGTAAATGAACCAAAAAAATCAAATAATTGGAACTGACCAAAACTTGCATTCATATTGGATTTGGCAGACAAGAGTATTTATAAGTTATTGTAGCTATATTTAACTTTTTGAATAAGTTAAATAGAGATGAAGAGAGTATAGAAAAGATCCAGATGTTTCTAGAAAATGCGGTAGAAGGCTTGGCAAAGAAGACTAGTAAGCTTGGGCAGCAAGGAAATGATTAATAATAAAACATTAAATAATTTAATGTTTTAATAATAAATTTAACATTAAAAAGAATTTTAAGGAAATAAGAGAATCATCAGTGATCTATAGACAATGTAAATACACTTCGTTATACACTTTAATACACTTTAATTATAGTCTACATTAAAAAGGCAGGGAAGGTCGGGCGGTGGTGGCGCATACCTTTAAAAAGGCAGGGAAGAATACCTGACAAAAATATGACCCACCAGATTGGAGAGGTGGCTCAGCGGTTGCAAGCACTGGCTGCTCTTCCAGAGGAATTCAATCCCCACCGCCCCCATGTGTGCCTCATAACTGTCTTTAACTGCAGTCCCAGGGATCCTGTTCCTTTTTCTGGCATCCATGAGCACTGAACACACGAGCAGGGAACACATGTGGTGCACATGCAAACATGAAGGGCAGCACCCATATGCATAAAAGAAAAGTTTAAAAATTCAAGAATTCAGCAATTTCTAGATTTTCAATACTCTCAATTCAATACACTCCAAGCAAATGGCATGTGTGTGACTCAGCCTACACAGACACATCACAATTCAACTTCTCACGGTCCACTGCAAAGAGAAAAATCTAAGAGAAGTCAATGAAGTCGGTCCATAAAGCAGCCTGAGGTTGGGAAAGAGAAAGTAAAGAAGAAGAAGAAGAAGAAGAAGAAGAAGAAGAAGAAGAAGAAGAAAAAGAAGAAGAAGAAATGAACAAGAGATGTTTGCACTGGAGCTCAGCCATTAAGAGCACTTGCTAGTGTTTGGTTCCTGGTACCCGTGTTAGGCAGCTCACAACCACATGTAACTCCAGTTCTAGAGGAGCCCAATGCCTCTGTCCTCTACTGATACCTGAACTCACATGCACATATCCATACACAGATACACACATGCATATTATTAAAATAATAAGAATAGGATTTTTAAAAAGGATGCCTGAGAGATGACTCCATGGTTGCTCTTACCGAGGGCCCAGGTTTGGTTCCTAGAATCTACATGTCATCTTACAACCCTCTATAACTCCAGCTCCAGAGAATCCAATACCCTTCCATGGCCTTTGCAGGTACTGAATACACATGGTAGACAGATATACATGCAATCAACATAGAAAATAAACATTTTAAAAATTCCAAAAAGAACAGTAGATTCTTTATTTTTCTAATAATATTGTCATCTTGGAGAATGCATGCGTCTTTCCACTTGTCAGGCTTCAGTTTCTTCCAGCAGTGTTTTGTGCTGTGCAAGACCTACATGTCCTTGGTTAGGTGTATTATTAGTGATTTTATGCATTGTTTTGTGTATGCTATGCTGTCTGTATGACCCCACAGCCCTCACATTCTCCACAATGCTGTGCCTGTGAGATTCTGTTCATTTTTTTTTTTTCTTCTTTGTGGACCACTCTTTCTTGGACTGCCGGATGTTTTGCTTTTGTATTGTTTTATTTTTCTGAAATATGGTCTCACAATGTAGCTCTGGCTGTCCTGGAACTCACTATGTAGACCAAGCTGGCCTCAAATCTGCCTGCTCTGCCTCCCAGGAGACTGCATGGATTAAAGGCCTGTGCTACCACCAGGTCTAAGCCTTTCAGATTTCTAAACAGAAACAATGTAACAAGATGCGAAGACAACATATTTACATATAAAAGGAAAAAGTCAACCTAGAATTTCATACTTAGACAAAGCATCCTTTAAAAACAAAAGCAAGGCAGGGCAGTGGTGGCACACGCCTTTAATCCCAGCACTTGGGAGGCAGAGACAGGTGGATTTCTGAGTTCGAGGCCAGCCTGGTCTACAGAGTGAGTTCCAGGATAGCCAGGGCTATACAGAGAAACCCTGTCTCGAAAAACCAAACCAAACAAACAAAAAGCAAGGCAGAGTTTCATCCTAGAGAATTCTGAAATCATCACTCTAACCTCCACAGGGAAACCAAAACCACAAAGACGATCAACTTTTCTTGACTCCAAGAGATGTCAGGAGAGCCTGCATAACACCAGTCAAGTCAGGGCTAGGGGCAAGTGATTGTAAACTCTATACACACTCCTAGGCTCAATATGACCCTAAACCAGCAAACTGGCGATGTCTGAGCATGGACTAAGCTCACTGTTAAGCTGCTTGGGAGTGAAGAATGTTGCACCTTACTACTAAGATCTGGACAGTTTTCCTGAGCTTGGCACAAAATAGAGGACTCCCATTTTTTTAGCATGGCTTCCTCTTCTCTGCTTGATCTGGGGACTCAGACCCCCAATTGTCTACCTGAGGAATGTCTCATAGTCCTTGGAGAAATTACAGGTTCAACTTCCTGGAATGCCTCTCCATGCAAATGAGAGATCTCCAGGACCTTAAAGCCTCAGCCAATGAGACTTCACCTAAGAAGAATCCCTTCCCACTCTCCAAGCTTCATAAATATAGTCCTCGATTAACCCCGAATAAAGTGTATGCATGCAAGCTGTCTTGTTGAATACAGTCTAAGAGAACTGTAACACTAAAATCCTTGGGAGAACACTTCCCCCAACCCCAGCTCCTCACCCCTCTAAACCCCAACCCCAACCATCCATTCCCCCCAACTCCCGTAATCACTGCCAGACTGAGATCCTGCTGACTCATCTGTTCTGGACTTTGCTTCATTCTTTCCTGCCCAGTATATAGCAGTACCTGAACACCCAGAGGGAAGAAGTAGAAAATAGAACCACAAAAGGTTTAGAGTAGTCTGCACTTTCTACAGCCACTGGGTGCTTATAGGACAGATGGGGGACATTATGAGGAATCATGCCTCTAGGGCCAATGCCATTCATTGATCAAGGGCACAAACTCGGCTCACCTCCACCTACCCTGCAGAAGGAGTCTCCTTCCACAGGGAACATTGAAGAAGATATTGCCACAGAAGAACAGGAAGAGAAGAGGTTCTGAAGGAAAGGCAGTGAGTGCTCAGCTAACACACAGCTGAGGGCCCTCAAAGAAGTCAGCATCGGGAAAGGCGCCCTACCCTCCAGACCTCAAGTTCCTGGCTAAGACAGGGTTTACTGTGTAATGGTTACTGTAGTGGCTATTCTTGGTTGTCAACTTGACTACATCTGAAATGAATTACAATCCAGAATTAGAAGGCTCACCTGTGGCCCTAATCTGGAGGCTGAGAGATACAAGTTTCTGACCTGAATCTTGGCATAGAGACCTTGAGGAATAGTGGCTACGAATCCCATAGGATTAACATAGAAAGCTCTATGAGTTCAAGGTCACCCAGGGTTAAAGGTGTGGTGGCACACACCTTTAACCTGGGCCACACTTTTTGCTGGAGACCTATATAAGGACATTGGAAGAAGGAAGGCTCTCTCTGCTTCACCTGCTTGCCTTGTGGGACTGAGCAATTGCTGGATCCTTGGACTTCCATTCACAGCTGCTGCCGCGACTGTTGTTGGGAGTTGATTGTTGGGAGTTGGACTACAAACTGTAAGTCATCAATAAATCCCTTTACTACATAGAGACTAAGTTCTGTGACTCTAGAGAACCCCTAACTAAGACAGTTACCTTCCTACCACATGACTCTAACAGGGGCTAGATTGAAATCACACCACACAGAGATTCTCTCTAGTGAGGCAGGAGGAAAAGACACAAACTGAGGGGGAGATATTAAGACCACCTCTAGTGTAAAGCTGTGTACCCTGAATAAGGAGCAAGCAACAACAACAACTGCCTCAAGCCAGCCTGCTCCTTCCTGATTGTCCCCAGGCCTTCACACCACCACCTGCAAAAAGGAAAGCCACTCATGGCGAAGTGCAAGGACACCCTCTCAGCGTTTGCTGTTCTCCACAAAGGACATTTTCCATCCAAGAGCAATAGTGATCAGGAAGAACATTCCCAGGAAGCAAAGCAACAATCGAAAGCGGAGCGTTTGGGACATGACAGATGCTAGGACTGCCAGCAGAGAGCCTAAAATAGCTGTATGTGATCTGTGGAGACAGTAGACAGCATACAAGATGCTAAGAGTTATTCCAGCAGAGATGGAGCCTGTAAGGGAGGAAGACCCAGATGGAAATACAACAACTCGGACAAAAAAAAAAAAAGTGACTTCAACGTTCAGCAGATTCACACGGCTGAAGGAAGTCAGAAAAAAAGCAAAGACAGGCCGAAGAAGCATAGAGTCACATAAATGAAAACAAGGAGAGCCATCTAGGGGAGCAGTGGCCATTTTGCTTTCAAAGTTAACAACAGACTCCAAAACAACAGAGCCAAGAAAATCCAAGAATATTAGGATAAACACCAAAAG
The DNA here is from genome assembly GCA_019843815.1 of Montemys delectorum. NCBI lineage: Eukaryota > Metazoa > Chordata > Mammalia > Rodentia > Muridae > Montemys > Montemys delectorum. The sequence goes on from JADRCD010228879.1 coordinate 25,395, forward strand.
AACTGTGCCTGAGAACGTCCACCTCAAAATTCTGGAAATCCAGTTCCAGTGGAGAGCGCTTGCTGCCAAGCCTGATGCTCTGACTTCAATCTCCAGAACCCACATACCAGAAAGAGAGAACCAATTCCCATAAGGTATCCTCTGATCTCCACACATCTTTACTGTGATATCTGTAAAGACATATACACACATACATGCACATACATATACTCACATGCACACACATACATTTAGATACCACATATATGTACATGTCGATACTTACACATGATATGCACATACATATACACACATGCACACACATATAGATGCCACACATACATACATGTATGTACTTACACACATACACATGACTATACAAATGCATGAATACACGTATGAACTTTATAAACATAAGAACATACACACACATACCATACACATGTTCACATACACATACATATATAGATACATATACACATTTAGATAATGCACATACAGACAACAGAGAACCAAAGATGTGAAAAACACTGAAATTGGAACAAGATCCTAGTGCAATAACGCCTTTACTGAGAAACAAAGGTGTCTGCCCAGAATTCAATAGCCAGCAAAATTACCCTTTATTAAGAAGAAAATCTCTCTCAGGCAAACAAAAGCAAGGGCTTCATCACCTCAGATCTTCTTCCCTCTTCTGGGAAGAGGAAATAATGGCCATAGCAATAAGACCTTGGATCCATACAAACAAACCAGAAGTGATAGAAATCAGTGACTCTGAAATCAAATTTTTTTCTTACTTCTATTTGCTTTTAAAAGATACTCCACCACCCAAAGCAGAAGTAACATATTTCATGTTGTTAACATAGAAATGAAATAAAAATCATGCAAAGACCCAAAGGAGGTGGAGGAGGAACTGAGGTGTCCCGAAGAGCTTCAGTGATGAACTTGACAAACATGGGAAGAGGGAATTTCAGTTAAGGATTTGGCTATAGCCAGGCAGTGGTGGTGCATGCCTTTAATCCACTTGGGAGGCAGAGACAGGCAGATTTCTGAGTTCAAGGCCAGCCTGGTCTACAGAGTGAGTTCCAGGACAGCCAGGGCTACACAGAGAAACCCTGTCTCGGAGAAAAAAAAAAAAAAAAAAAAAAAAAAAAAAAGATTTGTCTATAGAGGACTGGCCTGTGGGCATTGTCTGTAGGAAGGTTGTTTTGGTTGCTAACTGATGTAGAAGGCCCCAGCCCACTGTGGCAGTGTTGTTCCTAGCCTGAGCTGTATAAAGAAAAATGTAGCTAAGGGCTGGAGAGATAGCTCAGCAGTTAAGAGCACTGTCTCCTCTTCCAGAGGGCCTGAGTTCAATTCCCAGCAACCACATGGTGGCTCACAACCATCTGTAGTGAGATCTGATGTCCTCTAATGGTGTGTCTGAAGACAGTGGCAGTGTACTCATATACATAAAGATAAATAAGTCTTTTTAAAAAATGTAACTGAAAATAAGAACCCTAAATATTACGATTCCAGACTTCATTATTATAAAGTTAAAATTAAAAAGCTCTGTCCAGCTAGGGAGACAACCAGTCGAATGAAGGCAAAGGCCAAAGAATGGGGGCAGGGATCTTTGACAAAAGGTTAATATCCAGAATATACAAAGAAATTAAAAACAAAACAAAACAATGACCCAATCAAGAAAACCTATCACCAGGTGTGCCCAGTTGCTTGGGTTTTAGTTGGTTCCAGATGTCCTCAAGTTGACAAACCAAGATTAGCCATCACAGTATGTAACAAAGAAAGAAAGAAAGAGAGAGAAAGAGAGAGAGAGAGAGAGAGAGAGAGAGAGAGAGAGAGAGAGAGAAAGAAAGAAAGAAAGAGAAAGAGAGAAGGAAAGAGAAAAGAAAAAGGCTTTCATTTTGGGTGTATATATGTATGGGGAGGGGACAGAATGGGAGGAGCTGGAAGAAGGAAGGGAAAAATTATATAATTCTGTCTCAATTAAAAAGTATTTAAAAATTTTCATTGAAATAAAAAGTAAGTTATCACCTTCATAAAAAAAAAGAAAAGAAAAGAAAAGAAAATGTCGTTGGACATGAGCCAGAAAGCAGCGTTCCTCCATGGGTTCTGCTTCAGTTCCTACCTCCAAGTTCCTCTCCTGGCCTCCCTCCCTGAAAACCAAATAAACCCCTCTCTCTCCAAGTGATTTTCAGTCAGTGTTTTCTCACAGCAACAGAGAGAAAACTATACTATGAAGTTATTTTCTACCAGATGAGAGAAGAGAGAAATGAACCAAATGGAATAAAAGCAAACACAGCTAACAGACATGGAAGACCTGACTTCTCCAGTATTCATTGTCACAGTGAATGAGAACACAGAGATTGATATGCTGCATAGAACATGAACAAGCAATGATACAGCTCTACTTGGAGAGATCCCATCACATGCCCCCCAGTACCACTCCCAGCTTTCAGCAAGGAAAACTGGATCCTGGGCCATGGAACAACCTACGGTCAGTTGAAAAAGCAGAATTCACATGAACTGTGGTCCCAGAATAATATATGCACACACACACACACACACACACACACACATATCACATACATATGCATACACATATGCACATATACATGCATATAAACAAACATACATATATCATATACACATATGTGCATATACATCAATCCATACCCATGTGTTTCATATATATATACACATACACATACACATACACATCATATACATCATAGACATCACACATCATACACATCATATTCACAACATATATATACATCATATACACATGCATCATATACATATGTACATATACATACATACACATCATATGTATATACACATATAAGCACACACACACATACACAGACACCAATTCATACACATATGCATTCAATTAAGCTAGATGAACTAGTAGCCCCACAAGAAGTCACAGAAGGAAAGCTTGAGGAACATGAGTAAATACTTAGAACTGAATCAAGATGAATATATAGAATATGAAGGAGGCAGGTAGTGTGGTGCTGAGAGGGAAAGGTACACATAATATCTGAGGCCTGTGTATAACAGAATATAGTTCAATATGCAAACTGAGCTCTCACTGAAAGAAATTGAAAGGAAGAGGAAACTAAACCTAAACAGAAAAGGTAGAAGCAAAGATTAGAGCGGAAAGCAGTAAAATTTGCAATAGAAAAACAATTATCAATCAAATTAAACTCTCATGGGGGCAGGTCTGAGTCCAGGATCCACGGCGGCTCACCTAATGCCCCTGCGAAGAGGGTGGGCTGGTGGGTACTGAATCTATTCTAGTACCAGGGAAGGAAAGAACAGAGACAGTCCTACCAGAAGGTGGCTGATGGGGGAGGGAAAATATGTGGGGAAAGTGGTGAGCTCAAAGTTTACCAGAAAAAGATAACCTTAACAACACAATGGGAGCTGTGGGAAGGAAAGGGAGCTATGTCCTCTGGGGAAAAGTTCTCCATGTCCACCAGGTTCCTTTGGAAGATAGCAGTGGGCAGTGTGAGCTATCCATCCTGCACAGCCACAAAGGACTGTCTGCCAGCAGCAGCAGCAGCAGCAGCAAAGAAGTTAGCAGGAATCCATTCCAAGGCAAATGTAAGACCCACGTGTGAGAGAAAAATAGCAGCTCTGAATGTCAAGCATAGCCCCAGATGCAGCTGTCTGGCTCTGAGCAGGATTGGGAGTGCGGTCTGCAGCTCCCTGTGAACGCCAGTCCTCTGTGGGCTGAGAGACTCCAGGGTGTGGTAAGCGAGATTTGGGGCACCTTATATCTGACAACCCCACCAGGAGAGAGATGTCTCCTTGCTCTGAGAGGAGCAGAAGGCCAGGGGCCTTCTGTCTAGCAGGGCTGTAGCTGGTACTCAATACAACACCCAGCACAAGACTACACCTAAAGTGGAGGACAAGGTTCTTCTGATCTAAGGCTGCTCAACTGATCCCCACTTTCACCATTAGGCCAGAGGGTAGATCACAAGGAAAAGGTGTATTGAATCAAAACCCTCTAGGTGGAACCCGGTAGCCTTACAAGGGCTCTCAGGCCCCTTCCTACCTGAGTTCGGTGCCCTGGGGTCCTAGGATCAACCCTGACAGGGGTTCTGTGGCTTACTATATAAAGAAGTATAAGAAGATCAGAACAACGACCCATGAGGATAGTAGACAGGCCAGGCCCAATGGCAAGAGTCCCAAGGCCATCAGCTGGCCACACACTAGGCAGAGAAAGCCAAGCAGCACCTAAAGCTAGGGCAGGCATTGCCAGGTAATCATGCAGCAGGTGCTCTATCGATGCCTCTGGCCAGTCAGCTTACATAGCCCCCATCTCTCTGACACCAGCTCACAGGCTCAGCAGACTTGGTCCAAGGTTCCCACTTCCAACTTCATGTATATGGCACTGGGAACTGAACCTAGGACTTGTATTTCACTTTGGAACAGCAGATGCAACTTGACTGGAAAGGGATTATTGAGGACTCAGAGGTGTCCAGAATCTACCTAGTGACAAGCCCCCAACCCTGAGCCCACTTAGAGAGACAGGATCACAGGAAGAGGTCATTTGACAGGAGACCACAAGAGCAAGAGAACTCTGTGAGAGAGGTTACCTGAGGGGCACAGTGCCTGAAGGGCAAGCAGTGTAGTGTTTGGAGAAGGCAGCATGATTTGAGGTCAGTTTGGAGGAAAGAGGACGTTGTGAATGAGGATAGAAAGAAGAGGTTGGTTTGGATCCCTTCCTAAGGGGAAGATGGGAACCCATCCAGGTATAAAGGCAGCCAGATGATACCAGAAGAGAATGACATAGGACTTGGTGTAGATGCTCAGCACCAGCCTATACCAACAAATCCAGGTTGGAGTGACGACTGTGTGGAAAGTACACAGGGGCACTGCTAACCTTGGAGTGTCCAGGATTTGTTTCTGTGGAAGCCCATGCAGCATCTGCTTAGGCAGCCTGCTGTTCTCTGAAAGCCCATACCTCTCCTGTACAGGATACAGGGTGCACATACCTGAGACAGCTACTTACGGCAAAAGGGGGGCTTCTCTTTGGGGCCCCAGGATTGCAGGAATCCTGATAGCTGTTGTCCTGGACATTATTGTTCCAATACTCTGACTTTAGTTTCCTAGGCCCTAAATGAACAGGCTTGTGCTTCAGGTCCCATTGCTATATATGCTATATGTGTCATATGTACTGGTATTATAGGAGGCCATGGAATCAGGGGTGGGTACAGGGCCAGCAGCTCTGGCTGCAGTTCAAGCTGATAGGAGAGATACAGAGAGGACTATGTGTCTTCAGGCACTTACAGAATACCAAGAGATAATTTTAAAAGCAACAACAACAACAACAACAACAACAACAACAACAACAACAAAACCTCTTAGGCCCTAGGGTGGGGAAACCCCAAACCCCATTCCCTACTTCCAGTACTGAGTGCCCTGGCCTGGTAGGATCTGTGTACTAGGCCAGGAACAGTTTTCTTTCCTGGAAGAACTCTGTGGAGGTTAGGATCCTTTAAGATCAGGTCCCGTGGAGGGGGAATCCATGAAAGACAGGCCCAGTTGAGTCTTGTGAAGTTTAGGCTCTGTGGAGCCACCCCAGGGAGGAACATATTGGGCAGGTAAGGGGTGGAGACCCTCTGGGGTAGGCTAAGAGTGTGAGCACCCAGAGTGTGTATGATTACAGACAATGAAAGAGAACAGATGGCAGGCCCCGTGTGACCCCCTCAGCTCATCTGTCCTCTCGCTTCTGGCTTAGATCTACTAAAGAGGCTGGAGCCAGATCCTAAGGGTATCAAGTGAATGCCAGAGAGACAGGCTACATAACTCCCCAAAGTGAGATCCCCATGGTAGGTGTAGCAACAGCCCCCCCTGGGGTAAATTTGCCTCCTCTGAGCTTTGGCACTGAGCACTGGACATTCATTGGCTCAGGCCCACATTGATTTCAAGGGTCTAGGTTTAAGTCCCACCATCCAAGATCTGTCATACTTCGAGATCTTCTCTAGTCTACTACAATTACATAGCTGGCGACTCCCATGCCCGCCTCTGGCTCCTGTGCCCCTACTGACTGGTGTGGCTACCCAAGCCTTGTCAGCCTGGCTGAGAAAGGCAGGAGTGAACAGATATGCTCAGACTGACCTCCTAAGAGGCAGGTTCCAGGAATCTGGATTTGTCTGTTCAGAGAACTTGAGGCTCATATGCGACTGGTGGTGGGAGTTTTCTCCTGGTGAGCACTGCCACCTGGTGGCCTTGCTGGGCATTGCCTCAACTCCAACATTCAAAGTCATCCGGGACATTCATCCCAGAGAGGTACTGCAACTGACCTGTCCCATAGTAGCCCTAGGAGGTCATTCCCCAGTCACGTCGTCTCTAGACAGGTGACTCCCAATGTACCTCAGACCACTCTGGCTGGCGGTCCCTTCCCTGCACATGGGTATACACATCACATCCCTTCTGGTCTACAACACACCTTGGGTCCTTCAAACCCCACTCAGCCTCTGTGAATGTGCTCTCTCATGAGGGACTCCTTTTTCCAAGGTGATGGGCAAGTACCTAGGGGTCTCAGTGAATTTTAGGGTTATAGTGTATTTTGCAGAGATGTTTTCTTTGTGTACAAAGGTTCACAAACACTCTGTATTTTACTTCAGACCTGTGGAAAGTTGGTGTGACCACTGAAAGGCCATCTGAAGCAATTGTTCACTCAACTCTAGAAGAGGTCTCTATGCTAAATCAATAAACTTGACCATGGACAGGAGACAGGAGGGAGATGAGGTATCAGGAGAAAATCACTGGCAGCATGAGGGACAGGAAATGCCCTATGCAGGGACAGTGCAAAGACGCAGTAGTTTCTCCTCCAAAGCCAGATTCTTAGGGTTTTGGATGTTCCCTCTGTGCCTACACACTGTTCATAAATGTTCTAGCTCACTGTTTCCAATCCCTTGGTGTCACCTGACCATGGGATTCCTTATATAACAGTCCCGGGCTCAGTCTATGTGATGGCTATTCCTGGTTGTCAACTTGATTACATCTGGAATGAACTACAATTCAGAAATGGATTCAAGACCTGTGATCTAGATCTTGAGACCGGAAGACAGGTTTCTGACCTGGATCTTGACATGGAGATCTTGAAGCATAGTGGCCATGAAAAGCTTAGGCCAAGGCAAGGTAGTACATGCCTTTAATTCCAGGGGATGGAGATAAGCAGATCTCTGAGTTCAAAATCAGCCTGGGACAAAGCAAGTTTTAGATTCAGGTGTGGTGGTACACACCTTTAATCTGGGCCACACCTTCTGCTGGAGGCTACACATAAGGACATTGGAAGAAGGAAGATTTGCTCTTTGAGCACTTGCACTTACTTGCCAGCACATCTGTTGGAACCCACTCATACAGAAGACCAGCCTAAACAACTAGCCTCATGGGATTCTTGAGGTCACAGCTACCCAGTGTTGGGTTAGTTGGACTAACAGACTGTAAGTCATAACAATAAATTCCCTTACTACACAGAGAGGCCCTCCATAGTTCTGTGACCCTAGAGAACCCCGACTAAGACAGTCTAGGTATCTCTTCTTATTCCTCACCACTGCCAAGTCAGTAAACCCTAAATGGGCTTTAGTTATCTAGGGAACCTGTCAGATGCCAGCGTGTGACTGCCTGGTGAGGGTGAGGATAGGGGATACTCCCAGAGTGTCCGCAGCATGGCCATCCTAGAAGGAACGTGGCAGAATGCACTTGCCTGGTACCCTACTACAGAAAGCCTGGGCTGGGTGCCATGGCCAGAACAGGTTGCAGAGAGCCTGGGACAGGTGTGGCTATACCCTGAGGAAACTGCCCTTTATGCTCTGCTCTGTCTGTGGTCGCTGACTGACCGACCAATGTCAAACCCAACCACGTGGCTCTGATGTATGGGCTAGGTGTACTCAAAGAGGACACACATTTGGTGTCCCCAGTCACCTTTACCCATTCTCTTAACAACGGCCCCCTTCTTCTAACAGGTTCTCCATACCTAGTAGGAAGATTCCATTTCCCAGTCTTCTGGATGCAATGGAAATATACTGGTCTTACTACAGTGGTCATATTAAGTAAGGCAAGTGGTGCCTTAAAGTTTAAAGTCAAGCAAAAAAAAAAAAAAAAAAGGAATAAGGCATCGGATCCCCAATACTGGGGTGGGCTTCTCTGTGAACAAATCTTGTTGGTTATTCAGGGCTTCTTTGTCCATTACAACCAACTTCTACCTACTAGTCTAATCCCATAGAGGCCTCTAGACTCAGAAGAGTGAGGCAGGTACCACTGAGATCAAGGTAATTGTGGCCAGAGAGAGGAGCACAGGACACTGGCTATGTCCAGAAAGATGGAAGCCAAATGAGTGGGGCTACTTAACTGTTTCCAAACTTAGACTGATTGTAATGGCTCAGAAACAGAGGGCTGCACTGGTACCCACCCATTAAGCCACACAACGTGTACCATGAACACATGACCCCCATAGACTCTCTGGAGGTGTCCTGAGCCCCTCCTGAATACTATGTTGCAAAGTAGAAGTAGGACATTTTGTCTAGATGTGACAACAGCTTTGGGCATCTGTCTAGGGATAGTCACTGCCTGGAGGAGCTACCAAGCTAAGTCCAGATGCTCTTTCTGCTCAGCTGCACCCCAGAGACCTAGAGAGAGTCTGTGGGGTGGCAACTTCAGATGTCAGGAGAACAAAACCCCAAACTTACAGGCCAGAACCCACCATAGCCAGGTTCTACCAACAGTGAACAGATTGGGTGAGTACCCACCTCCCCTCCACCTCCCCTTGCTGAGTGAGGTTCAGGGTAACCAGAGGATAGGCAACCAGGAGTCTGTGCAGGAGCCAGAGGAGGGGTGGGGTGTAAAATGAGAAGACCAGGTAGGCTCTCAAGAACAGTAAAGTAGCCAGGATGACATCAGAGCCTGGGCTGTGTGCAAGCAACAAGTCAAGCTTGGCCAAATAGATCCCTGCTGGCCCAGGAAGTCACTCTGAAAACCAGATCACTGTTGAAGTGTATGGGGGTGAATTATCCTAAACCAGAACTTGTTGTCCCAGGATCCCACTGTCCTGACAATTGAGCTGCTGTTGTCCCAGGACCCCACTGTCCTGACAATTGAGCTGCTGTTGTCCCAGGACCCCATTGCCTTGACAATTGAGCTGCTGTTGTCCCAGGATCCTACTGTCCTGACCATTGAGCTCACCGAGCGTGAGAGCTTATGCTGAGTCAGACTGGTTCTAAAGCAGATGTCTGGTGTTTGAGAGCCTCAAGTTTGTGGCTATAGGGTACACCTGTGCCCTTACCTTTGGGTATCAGACTATTGAAACAATGGACCCCTGGAATTGGAATTTCCTTCAGGATGCTGGAAGAAGGAAAAGCCTGAAGCCTGGTACCAGCCAGAGGAGGAAATTGATTTCACATATCGTCCTAACAACTTGTCAAACAGTCTGGCAGGAGAAGCTAGAGCTGACAGAATGATGGGCAGGAACACACTTTGACCAAAACTGTTTGGTTACACATACCTCTTGCCCCTATTTAAACCTACACCTAATGGCAAGACATTGAAAATGGATTTGGTATATGGTGTGAGTAGATTTCTGTATCTTCCCTATGTGGCCATACTGAATAAATCTTTGTTTGCTTTGATTCCTTCCTGACTGATTAGCCTATTGAAAATGGGTTGTGGAGTCTAGGTTATTAAGACTAAAAGAATCCAACCTTTGACTCTAACAACTCTGGTAACAGCTCCAGGAAACACAGAGCCTGGGACTTGAGAGCCCCCAAGTCAAAGTGCTGGGTAGTTGTACCTCCCCAGCCTGGTCCCCAGCCCTTGTACCAGCTGTCAGGGGACACATGCAAATAAAGAGGCCAGGCATTCCAGGTTGAATCACTGTGTTTTACTAAGTGCCCAGGTCCACTGGGCATCTGAACTTAGCCCTGCGGCAGCAAAACTTTCCAGAACCATCTGCATGCATCCCTGCTGCAGGATTCTGCCCCCAAAGTTCCCTGCGAGCACACATTGGCCCGCCCACACAGCACAAATATCATCCTGTTCACATTGAGTAAGTTAGCATCTCAGCTAGTCCGTTAGAAAACTAGAGTTCATTCCCTGGGCGTCTATCCCTAGAAGACAGCGTCATGTGCAGATGGTGGCACACTGGCCCAAAGGAGGAGGCCAGTCACTGTGGCCCAAGGGCACGTACAAAATGGTTAGGGTGCACATCAGTATGAAGGCATTATGAAATATTCTTTGGAGCATGAACAAAAGTGCAAAGACAGCCAAAGGCAACAGCGCAGATGGGGAAGCTGCGGTCGCAGCTGCGGCCGGGGGACAGGACTGCAATGGGCAGGTGTGGACTGGAAGTGCAGGGTGCGCTGCACTGTCTATGGAGCCGTCCCAGGCAGGTAGATGACGTCAAGGGGGTCACAGCTTTTGAGCCCCTCCATGTGGGACTACTAGTAACAGCTCATCATGCCAGCACTCCTCTCCAGTCGCAGGCCCTGGAGATGGAGTCCAGTGTCTGTATCAGGCAGAGGCAGAGGCAGGGGTGACCTTGGTGAATGTCCCTCAACATACATTAAGGCAACAACTCTGTAAAAGCCGGTCCTGGTTGGATGTGCGGTACTAGCGATGTGCACTCCTGCCTGAGAGTCCCAGAAACATAGTCTGGGGACTGTTCCTTCTCTGACAGAGGGTTAGACACCAGGGGAACTTCGGGATGGGTCGTGAGACAGAGCCAGCATCCTTAAGCCAGCATTAAAAACAGACAGAGCTCTGAACAAAGGTAAAACCCAGGCACCTCTGGATGTTTGGTGGCCCTCCCTCCTAGGGTGTAACCCTTTCTCTCTACCCCATTTCCTGGTTGACCCCCTCCCCAAGGCATACTGCCAGAACTACCTCACAGACAAGCAAACTTCAGCAAACTGTGGCCCAAATTTGTTCACTTCCAGGGACATTGGGACCCCTAGGCCCCAGGGCATGTGTTGAGCACATGTGAAGATTCCTCAGAAGGAAGAGGCACCTGGGTCTCCTCTAGAAATCTTCATTGCCATGTTCATATCTCCTCTGAGAAGCTCTTGCCTCCTTAGCTCAGCTGGGGCACAGTAGAAGCCTAGGACAGCCAGATAGACTTGCCTGCAGACTTTTCCTGGACCTCTTTCCCCAATCCCTACATCCTATGCCCTGGGAGGTCTCAGGGGAGAAGACTGACCTCTCTGCTCCAGGGCAGCAGATGCCACATCAGTGTTTGACTCCAGGCATGTAAGCCTGGACTTCAGGACTCCAGGGGTACCCTGTCTAGATTATCTACTCCTAACTCTAATCTACCCTGCTGGGATACAAGATGTGCCAGACACCTCTGAGACTCCACACAGTGGGCTCCACTGTTCAAATTGTCAAGAGGCTGTGGCTTTGGGGAAAGGCCTAAATGTTGTCCTGCAGATGTTGGGGTGTGAGCCATGGGCAAGTGCATTGGCCTCTACTTTGTGCACTAATTATAGCTGAAAGACACAAGCTGCATCCCTGCCCCAGATTCTTTCTTTCTTCCTTCCTTTTTTTTTTTTTTTTTTTTTTTTTGGTTTTTCAAGACAGGGTTTCTCTGTGTAGCCCTGGCTGTCCTGGAACTCACTCTGTAGACCAGGCTGGCCTCAAACTCAGAAATCGGCCTGCCTCTGCCTCCCAAGTGCTGGGATTAAAGGCATACGCCACCATCGCCCGTCCTGTCCCAGATTCTTACATCTGGGGGAAAGTCTGAAGACATCTCTGGGCTCAACTCTTTCTACAAAAAGCAAGGATGTTCTTCACAGTGCCCCTGATATAGGATAAACCCAGGAGGGGAGGCAGAAGGCAGGGAGGCTCCTTCTTCCACATTCTGAATCTAGAGTCACCAGCTCCAGGGGAGAAACAACCTTAAGCCAGTGAGTTAAAGGTGGAGGTGGCCCTGGATGTATATCTCCTCTGTCTAGGATCTGAGGATGACTACAGTTCAGAGAGTCTCCTCCAAGGAGGCCCATGTAGTGTCTAGTGACTCCCCAGCTTTTAAATGGGGCTTTCCAGTGAGGCCCCTAAATGTGAAAGCACACCAAGAGCTAGCTTATGACCTCAAATGGACACTCGATCTGCCAAGGCCACAGGTAAGACAGCAGATGGGCCCTCGCCCTAGGTATTTTGGCCCTGTTAGACAAGAGTGCACTTTCCAGAGGCCACAACAGAAAGGGATAGAAAGTTAAGCCAATCACAGCCTGGCACAATAAGGCAGGCATGTGTACAGGAGAGCACTGGGAAACGGTTAATATCAAGATTAACCCAAGGTGAAGACTGACCTGGACCTCAGTAGGAACTAGAACTACCCTCACCCTGACCTAGCCACACCCTCTCAGTACCTCCAGCCAGCCACCGTTTAGACCAGAGAGAGAGCAGTGTGGGAATTCAATGGTCTCTAGGTGGACTCTCTACCGCTGTTGCTCAGAAGTGATAACCAGGACTCCTAACCTAGTCAGTGTTCGACATTTTAGAACATTCACCATTAACTCTTGTGCACCCTGCTCAGGCAGCTTCCATCAGAAAGACACAAGAGAAAAAGTGTGTGTGTGTGTGTGTGTGTGTGTGCACACACACACATGCACACGCTCAGACTCACACAGAGAGAGACAGATAGAGAAAAGCCTACATGTATGCGTGTGTACATTATGCATACAGGTTACTCATACATGTGTGTTCATATATGTAAATATTCAGGTATAAAAGTGGGAACCTGCTAAATGTGCAAATGTGGGATAGGATGTAGCCTATAAGCCTGTATGTTCATATGTGTGTTCATGTGTGTGTGTATATGTGTAGCTGTTATGTATGGTCTGAGAAACTGTGAGCTTGCACATGCAAGTGTATAACAAGAAATACATGTTTGAAAGTACACCTGTTGTATGTATACTTGTGTGTGGTAAGTTTTGGTGTGCACTTATGCAAATATACATGTGTGTCTAGTGTATGGGCATTGCTGGTGGCATGTGAGGGAATGTGTTGGGACAAATGTTTTCTGAGGAAAATTTTGCCATGGGGCAGCCACTGGATTTCAGCCATACTTGTGCACTGAAGAAAGTGCACAGATTTCTTGTAGGAGCCTTCAGCCTCCATCCTGTCCTGCTTCTCTGCAGGTGGGGATGCCGAGGCAGTGGACATTTGTGTTGTTTAAGCCTGGATCTGGACCCCTAGGAAAGGGCTCGGTCATCTCTCATATCAGGGCTC
>JADRCD010228883.1:0-18023 GCA_019843815.1 Montemys delectorum
GCCTTGCTGTGGTCTCCTGTTTCCTCACTAGGCCCCCTTTCCTTCCTTTTGGAATGATAATGTATGTTCTGTGCCACTGTGTGTTGGAAGTATGTGATTTGGTTTTTTATTTTGCCTTTACAAGGGGTTAAAATCAAGTTGACTAGACAGGCTTTGCACTGTGACACAGACACAAGCCCACAGGCCCAGGGAATGGACTGTGGTGCTGTGAATGAAACTGTCCCCACAGGATCGTCTATCTGCATGTTTATCCCCAGTAAGTGTAACTGTTTGGGAAAGATTAGGAGGTGTGTCACCATTTAAGGTTTCAAAACCCCAGCCACTTCCAGTTGGCGTTCTCTCCTGCTTGTGTGATCTCTCCTCTCTACCATCCCAAGCTTATGGACCAGATGTAGGCGCTCGGCTAACTTTCTAGCACCATGCCTGCCGGAATGCCTGCTATGCTCCCTGCCATGAGGATGGACTAACCCTCAAGAGCCACAAGCCACAAATTCAACCATTTCTCTTATAAGTCGCCTTTGTCGTGGTGTCTCTTCACAGCAATAGAAAAGTAACTAAGATACTAATCTAGGTAGCTAGGACCAAAACCAAGAGTGTAAACCTGCCTCCCACAGAAAGCAGACACTGAACATCACATCTGATGCTGGCAATCATCGTTTAAGAACACAAGCACCCCATCCCGAAGTATTTAATCTAGGGATTAGACAGGAGGAGGCTGTGAGAAAGCCAAGCCAGCACTGTCAAGCACAGCACAGGGAATTTCCATGGAGGTGCTAAAGGTACAGGCACATGGGCAACATCTTAGAAAATAAAACATATCTTAGGTCAACAGCAGGCCTGGGTGACGGCTCAGTGGGAATTCACGTGCTGTCAAGCCAACGACCTGAGTCCAACCCCAGAGTAAAAGGATACAATCAATTTCCGGTTCTCTGAAGATTTATTCCCCACCCCAACCCCACCCCACATATATGCACACTGTAGCACCCAACCAAACTCATTTAGCTTTTTTTGTTTGTTTGTTTTTAAAAACAGGGTTTCTCTGTGTAGCCTGGCTATCCTGGAACTCACTCTGTAGACCAGGCTGGCCTCAGACTCATAAAGTTCTGCCTGCCTGTGCCCCCTGAGTGCTAGAATTAAAGGCATGAGCCACCACTACTCGGCAAATTTAGCACTTAAAAAAAAAAAGAAAAAAGAAAAAAGAAAAAAGACTACCTCCATTAAAAAAAAAGAAGCTTACCAGTAAAGGAGAACCGTTTTGAGTATGATTTGAGCTAGCAGGCATTAGGAGTCCACATACCCTGACGTGTACTTCCCAGTCAAGTGCACATGCACTAAGACAAGGCACAAAAACATCCAGAGAGCATTACAATACTCCTTAAGCCAAGTAGGAAGTGCTACAAGTAATGAAATGACAGAGTATTTTCAGAGAGCTCAGGGAAGAAGCAGCCTTGAGTAAAGGAAGGTTCAGGTTCAAGCTGATGGCTCTGAGTTGTGGGAACTGCTCTTAGTAGACCCTACCTCCCTGGGCACCTAGTGCCAGATGTGGCCATTCCCCAGTCCCAGTTTACACACATACATGCACACAATAGTCAAGGTACTCAATCAAGCCACATTCAAAATCAATGTGTGAACAACCATTGGGAGGAAAGGAACAAAGGAGGGCGGGGCCAGCCATGCCCATTGCTGTATGGCCAGCTGCTGCACTGCAGAGAGGCTGAAGGGCCACTGCATGAAGACAGCTCACAGCTTTAAAAGTGAGAGGATGCTGCAAAAACAAGAGCTCAGCACCATGGTTTTCTACTGAGAGATCCCGGGAGAGAGCTGCCCCTGACATTTACCTGTGTCCAAGCGCTTTCCCGGGGACTCCTCCTCCACTTCGGAGTCTCCACATGTGCTCCTCGACCTTTTCCTTGGCTGCAGTAGAGTCTCCAACCTCGGAAGGACTACAGACAAAAAGGTTTTGGTCCCTAGCTGAGGAGAAGTTGGCTGGGTTTCAGTGTTCTTGGCAGACTTTGGGGGGCTTACACTTTTCGATTTGCAGAAGAGAACAGAAGTGCGTCTGTTTACATCGCTTGATGGCTCCGCCACTGCGGAGGCCGCCGCCGCCGGCACATCGCCACTACTGGCGAGGGTGGGCTCTGGAGGGTGTCCGCTTACCAGTGCGCTCTGAGTGCAAGTGCTATGTGATTCATTATCAAATGTGACTCTTTTGAATAGTTTACTCTGCTCGGGGTTGAGTTCTACTGGTTTGAGGGTTGGTGGTTCTGAATTAGTCTCCGAGTTTGAAGGAAGAGGTAATGCATCTGATGGTTCAAGTTTAGGGGGAGATTTATCTCCTGAAAAAATTATAAATAAAGTGATTTTGAAAACTGAAGATTATAAAATCTATTATAAAACTTATATAAATGTGAAGTCCACCAAAACACTAATTCAATTAAGGAAACAGCATCACACACAATGGTCTGCTGAGCAGTGTGCAGCCCCGGGTATCAGGTAACACTGTGTGTTTCCCTAACAAAAGATTTTGGGCCCGGTGTCCTAAGCCCAGGTGCACAAGTTAACTTTCTGGAAAAAAACTGAAACTGTGAAAGAGCATTTAACACACAGCAATATTAAAAATCCCAGCTGAGTTCAAGACAATCTCTGCACCAATACTTACTTACCTTGAGAAAGGGAAAACAGTTACAGAACTAAGGGAGTCTTAAAGGTTCAGAGCAGTTTATGCTGCACCACAAGTGACGAGGAGAAGGGAACAAACACTGAACTGTCTAACAAGGGCTTTCTAAGCCAAAGCTGAGCTTTGGGGGTGGTGAGTGGCTGGGGAAGACTCTAACGGAGGCAGGATAATCTTCCACTCCCTGAATACACAGACCAGTGAGTTCCGCCACTCTACCCTAGTATCTTTAAAAATAAAAAAGACCCCCCCCCCCCCACCCTCCAAAATGATTTCAACCTCTTTAGGAAGGTATTTAACAAATTACCAACATGGGACTGAAGAGCTGGCTCAGTGGTTAAGAGCACTTGCTGCTCCTGCAAGGGACAAAGGTTTGGGTCCTAGCATCCACATGGCAGCCAACAACTCTCTATAATTCCAGCTTCAAGAAATCCAACGCCCTCTCCTAGCCTCTGTGGCACAAGGCATGTGCACTTAGTACACTTACAAAGAGGCAAAACACTCATACAATAAAACAAAATAAAAATAAATTCAATATAGACTGACATCTTACTTATAAACTCAACCCCAGGGACATGTACCTTCCTGCTTTCACATACAAGAAGCTCAAGCCACAGAGCAGCAGCGGAGCCATGTGTGAGGCTAGGCCTGCTGGGGTTCTTTCTAGACAAGAAAAGTCCCTTAAACCTCCAATGAAGTGGACAAATCACTGACATGTTGGATATGACAAAATTCTTCCTGCCTGCTTGGGTTAGGGTTCATTAGCAGCTTTAGAAGGACAGTATTATTTGCAAAGCACGCAGGGACACTGAGAAGATGGGGTCAGGAACAGTGCAGAGCCATGCATGGCATTCTTGGTGCACATAAACATGAAAACAGAAGTCACTGGATGGCATGTTAGGCTGACAGAAGAGCAGGTGGCTGGGTAACCACTACTGGGCTCACTTACACTTCGTGTTTCAGTTTGCCTCCTGCCTCCTCCTCTTCCTCCTTCACAGGTCTGTACCTCTTACCCGAGTCCAAACAGCTTATGCTAACCTAGGCTCCCAAAATGTCCAATCCAGTCCCTATGGCCTCCTCAAGGCCAAGGCTAATGGGCAGCCCCAGGCAGTACAAGACCACCAGAGAACGGCACCAGAGGCCTCCTGCCCAAGGCTGCAGGCACTGTAGATCTCTAATCCATTCGCTCCATGGCTAAGAGGTACCAAAGACCCATTTTCTGCCTCCTGCTTAACTTTCAGATTCAGTCACTACTGCTAACACAACAAGTGAACATGCCTGTCCATTCCCACAAGGCCTCCACCACATTCCATTCCCCCCAACCACTGCCTAATCAAAAGCTGCTTGTCCACAAGGAACTGCATGGCCAGGCATACCCATCTCTGGTCCCCTCTACACTCAAGTCGTGTACTCTCCCCGCTCTGTGGCAACCCCTGAGGAGCAGCCTAGGTTCCCAACCACTGCCCTACAGTTCACTGGCATACTCCCGGGTGTTACAAAAACAATCACCCTGGATACAGAAGGCTTTGTACAGGCCCAAGTGAACCGCCATCTCCAGCAGCCATAGGGCTAGGCTACACAGACCACTAACCCTGTGTTCCTCAGCCTCCGCACCACGCTGAGATTCACCTGAGGTAGCCAGCTCCTTGATGAGTGAGCACTCACTCCAGAACACAGGGCAGCACCAGTGCCACAGCTAAGACTCCATCACATCCCTCAGGCAGAAAGAAATCTTGCTGGCAGTTAGTATACAAATGTTAAACATTTTCATTTTCAAAATCTCACTGTTCGCTAACAACTAAACATTAAACTGCATGTTCTGTTAACTTCCAGGATCAGTGCCCCACAACTTAAACATGAATATGAATGCCAGTAATCAAAAACTCCCCAACCAGATTTTACAACACAGAGCGGCAAGGCAAAGCTGCTCATCCTGTCACATACAGACATCGACTCAGGACCAGCTAAGGCACTGTCTGACCATGATTCTCTACACACAAGGCCACCAAGCCAACTGAATGCTTGCACCAAAGCCACAGATAACTCTGGATACCACAGCAGAGTGTACAGACACACTCAATAGCTAGAAACTGCACCATCCACACCAGCCATCTATTCTGCTCCCTTCTGCCAGTCCTGAAGAACAGTTTCCACTGTATTCAATGCCGAGTTTACGGCACATAGCTGCTGCAGAAACACTAATGTCCCACTGGCAGTGCTGGCCTGGCCCAGAGGAATCACCAGCACACAGACTCAGCACGGCAAAGCTCCTACTTAAAAATGAATGAATAAAAGGTCTAAGAGCTCAAGCTTGTCCCACAGGCTTATCATGGCCCCATTCCATGTGTCCCTCATACTTCAACTGACTGAACTTGTCAACCTTAAGGTTAGCATGGAGGGCCTCCTGACAAAAAAGCCTTCTGCTTACACAAGCAAGCCAGGGTATGTGTACTGTCCAAGAGCTAGGACCTATTTTGTTCCTCAGATGTTAGCCTTTTGGGGATGTTTCCTCTAATGCAAACACCCTAAATGTTACAATACATAAAAATGTTGTTTAATTACAATTAAGTGAAACTGCTTATTTTATAAGATAGGAAGGTGAAAAATCTATGATTGTTCTCAAAAAAAAAATAATTGGTCATGAGGTCTCAAGGCCCTAGCTGGTCTGGAACTTGCTCTATAGGTCAGGCTGGCCTCTGAACTCAGAGCTCTACCTGCTTCTGCGTCGGGGATGTGTGATTATACCCAACCAAAACACCGTTTTTTGGGGGAAGAATATGCTAAAGTACATAATACCATGAGTTCAGGGTTCTGTCCCAACATGCATATAGCAATGTCACAGCTCCGTGTCTGTTGTTCACACCAGCCTTTCTGTACTTCCTGTTGCCTGTCTGGAACTCAATCAATCTCTTTAAGGGGCCCTACATTCCACCCTCACAGCTCTGCCTTAGAGCCAACTGTCGGGCTATTTCCTTCTCCACTCATCTTTCCTCTCAGCTAAAAGGAAAATGCTCCTTTCCTGCATTTTACACACCGGCCAACAGCAACTCTAGGCATGTACCTCAGGTAACACTAATGTGCTTCCTTCAAAGTGGCTGCAGCAGTACAAAGCACCAGATCTGCTCTTCCAATAGCACTGCTCTTCCTTGAATGGAGATACAAAGGAAGACCCTCAACCCTGTGAAAGTTGGGTTTCTATTTCAAGAGCAAGCTACTGAACGATCGGTGAGCTTATCCTGCCTAAACCTTCTCCCCAGCTGACTCTTCAGGACAAATAGTGTAGAGAGCACTCACTGGGTGGGGGACCAAGGGTCCTGCTTGGCCAGTTCTAGCAGCGGGAAGAGGGGCCTACAAAGGGCTCCTGTGAGAACCAGGCAATGGCACTATATGGAACTCACTACAAAATGCAAACAATAACAATATCCTGGATACATCTGTTTGTCAAAGGTCCCATGAACAAATGTTCCTTAAAGAAAGCATAGAGCCCACAACACAGGCAGAAAATTGCCATATGCAGGTCATTAGGCTTTTAGAAAACGAGGAGAAAATGTGTCACACACTGAAGAATAAAACCTTTATTGTGTGGACCAATCAAACTTGTTACCTGGCAAGGCAAGGGGTGTTTGTGAAATTTACAAGTGGATACACTGGCAGACATAAGGCTAGGAGAACTGAGTAGTGTTAGTCCTGCTTTCTGCTGGCTGCCTGGCATAATCATATAAAAAGAAGCAACCAGAGAAGGGGAAAGTGGGCTAGAAGATTGTCACCAACTGTTAAAATTGCTAAGACTAAATTTAACATGGCACAAGCATACTGAAACCATGTCATTCTGAGGAATAGGTCAAAGCCACATCTACTACCACAGACAGCCATACAGATCAAAGTACAAACTATAGTGACATCGGTCTTGTGTTAGTGTTTTCAAATTCTTATTTGGATGGGGCAGAAAAAATACACAGGGAGATCCTAAGTCAAATAAACTGCTAACAATACTGGCAGAAGTAGGTCTTATTTTTCTTTCCATTTCATGGAGCTGAGATGTGGTGACGGCAAGGCAAGTGGATTAAAGGATGATGTGCCCCTCCAAACATGCCACAGTTAGATGCACCACACAATGACCTGCTCAGGGGCATGGACCACACTGGGTAGACAGCTCTTCTGTACTTCCTCCTTCCTTTCCATCCTAACATCTCAGCTATCCAGCTCTTTCCCCAGATGTCCTCATTGCTGCCAGAATAAGACAGAGTCCACTGAAGGAGAGTCTGGGAATAGGCCTATGCTAAGAAGCACCCTCACAGCCCAGGGCTGGGTTGTGCTCTAGCAATTTTCCTTTCAAAAAGCTGTCATAATGCCAGCCACCAGGAGGGCTTAGGGGTAGAGGTGCTTACTAGGCCCAACCACCTGAGCTTGATCCCTGGATGCTCTAAGATGCCAGGAAAACCAACTCCAACTAGTTGTCCTCTGACCTACAGAGACAAAGTAAAAACAATTTCAGGGTATCTAATCATCTAATGTCTCAATTTAACTAATATATCTCTTATACCCACCACAAAAGCCACCTTCGACACAGTATCAGATCTAAACTATCCCTTCTAAGTCTTTCAGGCTCAAGTTAAAAGAAAATCTCATTCCATGCCTTTAAGCTTGTAAACTAAGTGCCAAAATACAGCACAGACAGCACATTACCAAAACATCCTCTCAAAGGGCAGAAAAAGCCTCAGAGGAGCTGACTGGTAGCACACGCCTTTAATCCCAGCACTTGGGAGGCAGAAGCAGGCAGATTTCTGAGTTCAAGGCCAGTCTGGTCTACAGAGTGAGTTCAAGGACAGGACAGCCAGGGCTAAACAGAGAAACCCTGTCTCGGGGGGGAAAAAAAAATCGGAGTAAAAGCCTCGTAGGAATATCCAGTGACCAAGAGTTCTGTGACCTTCAAAACTTACAAGCTCATGATACTAAAGAACGTCATTTAAGCCTGTCAAGAGACACCCATGCCCATGACGTACGATCCTCCCATCCCATCATGCTTACCTTCCTCCCCTGTGTCCGGCGCCGGCGGAGCAGCCTCGTCTTCAGAGCCTCCTGTGCCAGCCCCTATGGATGGGGACTGGCCCTGTTGCTGGCTCAGCTTGTTTCGGAGAAGAGCAATCTCTTTTTTGAGCAGCTTTGCCCGTTTACTCCGTGAGCTGCTGGACTTCATGGAGCAGGTCAGGTCCAACTTGTCCAGGAGTTCTCTCAGCTGTTCCTCCAAGCTCATGTGGGCCCTGTTGGCTGGGTCCAGCAACCTGTCCACTGAACCAAAGAACATGCATCATTAGCCACATGATTCTTGAGCACCTCTAAGAATAATACATTGATCCTAACTATTCTTAAGCCTGCCCATGGCCAAAGCACAAGCTTCACCATTTAATTTTTTTGTTTGTTTGGGTTACAGTGTTTCTCTAGGTAACCCTGGCTATCCGGGAACTCATTTTGTAACAGGCTGACCTTGATCTGCCTACCCCCGACTCCCAAGTGTTCCAATTTCACCATTTGGTGCCATACATAGTCCTTTCCACCCTGATCCTGAACCCATGACAAGGTTGTTGCCACAAGGAGAAAAAAAGACATTCCTTCAGTCAGTAGGACACAAAGGCCTAGTGTGGCCACAGCAAAGGAGATGCAGGTAGTGACACATGTGGCCTTTCCTGGAACATGCCCATCTCAGTCCTGCTGTATAAAAAGTGAGGGGCACAAAGACCACCAGAAATGTGTGAGAGCACCAACACAGACACAAGATGGACTGCTGACAATGAGTGTGTAAATGTTCACATGAACTGTTCACACATCATCCTAGCTGAAGTTCTTGCACATATATCACTGTGTCCAAGGACACTAGGCTGCAAAGTCCATAGCTCTCCCCATATTCTACAAACACTGACTACAGAACTTAAATTAGTGAAATAGTCAAATTCTTTAATCTACATAAGCATAAAACCAAAGGAACAGCAGGCTCAACAGAGAAACATAGGACGCAGACTGCCCAGCCCTAGGAGCTGGCCTACTAAGAATCCCAAGTGCCCTGTCTAAAGAACAGCACGAACTAGCACTGGGACATAACAAAAAACACCCCTCAACCTCCCAAACCTAGCTTCTTTTGTTCTTTGCTTGCTGAGACAGGGTCTCATACACAGTTCAGGCTACCCTCAAACTTGTAATCCTCCTTCCTCAACCTTCTGAGTGCTGAACCCACATGCCCTGCTTGTTGGCTTCTTTTCTCTGTGTAGCCCTGGCTGTCCTGGAACTCAGTCTGTAGACCAGACTGTCCTGGAACCTACAGAAATCTGTCTCTGTCTCCTGATCAATGCTGAGATTAAAGGCGTGCGCCACCGCTGCCCGGCTTGTTTTTCACGTTTTTTTCACCAGGACCAGCATTACGGTTTGTGTATGCTCAGCTTAGGGAGTGGCACTGCTAGGAGGTGTGGCCTTGTTGGAGTGGGTGTGGCCTTGTGGGTAAGGGCTCCTAGCTGCCTAGGAGTCAGCATTCTGCTAGCAGCCTTCAGAAGATGTAGAACTCTTAACCCCTCCTGCACCATGCTTCCACCATGATAATGAACTGAACTTCGGAACCTGTAAGCCAGCCCCAATTAAATGTTGTCCTTGGTTATGGCGTCTGTTCACAGCAGAAAAACCCCACGACAGATGTTGGTACCGTGTTTTTGCTTGTAAGAATGAACCGTGTTTTTGCTTGTAAGAATGTACGTTTGGGAACTTTGAATTTGGAAAGCCATGGAATGTTTTAAGTGGGGCTTAATGGGCCATCCTAGTAGGAATATGGAAGACTTTGTTGCTGTGAGTGATTTGAACTGTGTAGACCTGGCAAAAGAGGTTTCAGTGAAGAATTTCAGCATGAGGCCTAGAGACTTGTTTTTGTAGTTTGTTGAAGAATATGGCTGCTTTTTGCCCTCCTCTGAAGAGTCACCAGAGGTTGAGAAGAGATTCAGGTTAATTACAATGACAAAGGAAGTCTCAGAGATGCCCATCACAGACTTTGTTCTCTGGTTAAGTCTCTTGAAGAGCATTTTGAATAAGCATAGAGGGGTTAGAAAGGAAACCAGGAAGTGAAATGGAGCTGAATAAGGGACTGGTGACCTTGGAGCAAGATTTAGGTCCACACAAGGCAGAACTCCTTTAACTCCTGGAGGCAAAGGCAAGCAGATCTCTAAATTCAAGGCCAGCCTAAAACAGAGCAAGTTGTAGGTGAAAAGTTTAAATCCAGGCATGCTGGTACACACCCTTTTTTTGTTTTGTTTTGTTTTTTGTTTTTCGAGACAGGGTTTCTCTGTGTAGTCCTGGCTGTAGGTCACTCTGTAGACCAGGCTGGCCTCAAACTCGGAAATCCGCCTACCTCTGCCTCTCAAGTACTGGGACTAAAGGCGTGCGCCACACACCTTTAATCCCAGGAGTCAGGCATGCATCTCTGAGTTCAGAGCAAGAGGAGAAAAGCCAAGCTGAGGCAGGGAGTTGGAAAACAGGAAGCTAGTGATAATACAACCAGGAGCCATATACTCCAGCTCCGGCAAGCAGCCTCGGCTTTGTGTCTCTGACTTTACATGGGACAACTGATGATTGTTAGCTGGACCTAAGAAATTAGTGGTGACTAAGAAGAGACCAGCAGGGCTGGAGATGGCTCAGGGGTTAAGAGCACAAGCTGACTGCTCTTCCAAAGGTCCTGAGTTCAATTTCCCAGTGACCACATGGTGGCTCACAACCATCTGTAACAGGGACCCAATACCCTGTTCTGGTGTGTCTGAAGACAACAGCATACTCATACAAATAAATAAATCATGTTAACCACCAGCATCACTGAGATGAAATCTTCTGGGAAGTGTTTTCTGAGAGCACAAAGAGGCTGTGTTCCAGATAACCAAGGTTGTACCTTGTGCTGCAGCTGTATACTTGGTAACGTGTAAGTCACCCAGGTGGTACTGGTTTTGAAAGCATGAAGAGGTCATGAAGAGCAGCTGAGGCTGTGCACTGTGAGAGGCCATGGAAGACCATCGGTGAAGGTGCAGCCTTGGTTGCAGGTGATGGCTCAGGACTGAAGGGGTCATGCAAAGGAGTTGAGGCTTGGCACCATGAAGAGAGCCTATTAGAGGCTATTGGTGAAGCCTAGTTGCAGTAGAAGACCCCAGTGTATTGGAGATGCCAGCACCATGGGATGACCACAAAGACCAGCAGTAACAGTGTAGTGGATCAACCTGAGCTTAGAGTGCTACAGAGGGCAGAGCTGGAGAAGTGACACCAGCCCTTTAGAGGAGGAGGAGGAGCCAAGGAGATTATATGTGAATCCCAGACACTAAAACGAGGAGCTGTAACATTGAAGTTGCCTTGGAGATCCCCCCCCCCAAGATATTTGAGATGCCAGAGCCATAGTATATCTGCTCAAGAAAGCTGGTATCAGGGAATGGAACCAGCCCAGTAGAAAAAAGTTTGTTGCAGTCAACAAAGATGAAGACTGCTTTGAAATCAGACATGGAGATGGCAAGACTGGAGTTTGCCCAGCTGGCTTCCTGTCTTGCTTTGGGAATTACAGGTAAGTGATTGGACGAATCATTGTTGAAGACTGTTATAGACTATAGGGGCTTTTGAAGTTGGACTATAGGGGCTTTTGAAGTTGCATTATGCTATGTTTAAGTATGGTCTCCCATAGGCTTATGTTTGAACATGCCTACAGAGGCCAGGGAGTGGAATGTGATGGTTTGTACATGCTTGGCTCAGGGAGTGGCACCTTTGGGAGGTGTAGCCTTGTGTGTGTGAGCTCCTAGCTGCCTGGGAGCCAGTATTCTGTATTCTGCTAGCAGCCTTCAGATGAAGATGTAGCTTCTCTTGCACCATGCCTGTCTAGATACTGCCATGTTCCTGTCTCCACGAACCTGTAAGCCAGCCCCAATTAAATGTCCTTATAAGAGGTGTCTGTTCACAGCAGAAAAACCCTAACTAAGGCAAGTATCTTCATTATAGCAGGCTCAAGACAGTGGCAGAGGTACCCAGGGCTCACCCTGCCACAGATCACGCTGTCTTTCTACTCCAATCACTGAGGAAGAAATAAATTTGTACTTTTCATTACTATTTTCTTTTTTGGCAAAAAACTTGGCACAGAAATTTATTTAGCAATGGCCTGGTCAGCCTCTGTCCATCTACAGAGCATGAGAATCAGAAGCTGTGGGGCAAATGACTCCCAGATGTCATCGGGCTCCTCTGCTTCTAAGGGGATTGCAGCCAATATCATCCAGAGCATAGTCACAGCCACAACAGATGAGGCTGGAGTCCTACCCTTGCCTCCCACACAGGCTGGAGGAAAGAACAGGGATGTATGTGAAAGCCTGAGAGTCACTCTGTAATCCAGGTGGCTATCAGGCTCAGCTCCTACTGGGGGGAACATCTCAGCACAAGATCTAACCACGCTGGACCTATCCAGGGCTGTACCTATTGTCACTTGTGTATATGCGCATGCACATCCATTTTACAAAACAAGGTCTCCTAACCCAGGCTAGCCACAATCCAGTACGTAGACCTGCCCAGTTCATGCTGTGTTGACATTGAACCCACAGCTTAGCGCATGGGAAGAAACAACACTACTAAACCACATTCTGGCCTGCTTACTTTACTTTCTAATTATACTTTTTGGATCAGTTTTGGTTTTTAGGAAGGGTCTCAGGGTGTAACTCACTGGCCTGGAAATCACATAATTTAGACATCCTTGAATTTGTGTTGAACTTCCTGTCTTAGCTTCCTGAGTGTGGCACTACATCTTATCTTGAGGAAAAAAAAGAATTCAATCTATCCTGTCTACCCTGCAGATGCCTGAATACTCAGTATTGTGAGGTAAACTTTTTCATGCTCCAAGGTAGACCACCAAGCCCCATTCACCTACTGTAGACCTTTACCTATGGAATAAACAATTAAGGGGCAAGAAGTTTACAAGAACTGATTGGAGGCCAGATATGGAGCTGTGAACAGGAGGCAGGAGCAGGCGGACTTCTGAGTTCCAGGCCAGCCAAGGCTACTCACTGAGCCCTTAGCTCCAAAGCAGCTCCTTACTTGGAGGAAATTGATGAGCAACAGCATTGCCTGGTAGGGCCCAGAGTACAAGCTTGCCCTGGAGGGTTAGAAGGGTTAAGCCATGTCCTAGAAGCAGGCTAAGGCTGGGCCCTCTATGAACACCTGCAAGCACAGCCAATGTTAGCTCCTGCTTTTGTCTCTCAGCTGAAATAGATGCCCTCTCATTGCAAGACCTCCTCAGAAGTAAGGTCAGACCCTTCGGGGATGAATCCTTGGCTATGGTGTCTTCACGGCCTTCATACCTAAACATGTGTTTCTTGAAGTGGGTATGTGGAAATGTGGCAAGGCCCAAGTGAGATGTGCTGCATAGACAACGCACATGCACCTCAGGAGCACTCACGCAGCCTGCATGCTGGAGTCTTAGTGAGTGCAGGTTGAGAGAAAAAGCATCCGCTGTCCTCCTGGATACAGTTCTTACCCTCTTCCCAGGAGAAGGGCCGCCGAGGGGCTGCGACGGGTCGCTCAGGCAGGTGCATTCCCGAGGCCTCTTCCAGGCCGATGCTCTCCACCTCACGCCGGGCCTGCCTCAGGACGACCCCTCCCTGATCTCGCAGCCTCACTGCAGCTCTATAAAACACGGTGTCCTTGGCATTGTACTTCATGCAGTTATCTACAATGAGATTAAAATCCTCCTCAAACGCTTGGAGGTTTTTATACCCTTGCGCTTCTAGCCGTTTCCTCATTGTAGCAAAGTCCATAGGGTGTTTAATGTGATCCAAATAATCTGGTACCTAATTTTAGGAAGGAAAATAAACATTTACAAACCAAAGAAAGATAAAAACTTATTTCATGCTTTCTATAAAATCACACCTAAGACTAATTTCACATAACACTAAGCCAATACAAATTAAGGCCAATCACTGCAGAGACCCTCCCACCCTACTTCAACTAAAAGTCTATCAGACAGGGCACCAGCAGGGCTAGCATCCCCAATAGCTAAGTTCTGAGTAGGAAGTTTCACCTAGGCACTTCCAGTGCTTTACAATGAGGCACAACCTTTTATGATTAAATACTAACTAATAATGAGAATTAAGACTGCGGGTAACCTCTCGCTAGTTCCATGCTTCCTAGCCAAGCAGCAGTACAGATCCAATCGAGACAGAACAGTGAGCGAGTGACACGCACCTCCTTGAGACTCACGGGCTGGGCAAAGATCTTTGCAGGGTCTTTCTCCTGCAGCTGCTCCAGGACTGAGCGCAGGAGCACAGTCAGCGGTGTCAACCGGAGCTCCATCGCCATCTGCTCCACCTTCACCTGGCAACAACAGCATACACTGTCTCTAGGAGTGTAGGGACCTCTCTCGGAGCTCACAGCACCTCCACGTACTGCGCCATCAGAGAAGCACCACCCCACCCAGCAGAACAGAGCAGCCTACGGGCTGGCTGCCACCCTACCACAAAGCAGCCTCTCTGTGCAAGGACATGGACTTCTTCCAAGACAGAGTCTCCTTTAAGACCCTGTACACTCAGGGGTGGCTACCCGAAAAGGACAACACAGAGGAACCACGGGACCAACTATAAGGTAGGGATATGCTATGGGGTGGGGACAGCACACAAAGCCAGCAGGTCCACGGGACCAACTATAAGGTAGGGATATGCTATGGGATGGGGACAGCACACAAAGCCAGCAGGTACACAGGGGCCGCTCCCAAGCACTCCATGACAGCAGCAAGACGTCCATCCGGAGACAGCCCCAGAGGGTGGCAGAACCCAAGGGCCTCCCTCACCTGCTCACGCTTCAGTTTCTCCCGCTTACGCAGCAGCTCGATTAGCAGGCGTGCACGTTCTAGGTCGTGTCGTAGCCGCTGCCAGTACTTTAGCTTCTCTTTGGCAGCTTTCATCTCTTCATCATTTTCTCTCTGAGAAAATTAAATGAAACTTTCCATCAGTCACACCCAGAAGTTCTTCCTGCCAGGGGTCTAACAAGCTCATCCATCAGGTGAGACTAAAAGGTCTGGAACCTCAGCTCTATCAATGTACTCAATGCCTATAAATGTACTGTGACAATGGGGCAGGAAGGTCTAGTAGACACAGCGGGGTCTTGGCTTGACTCCAGGTGGTAGGAATGGAGGGAGTCCGAGAAGGGAGGTATACAAAAGGTACCAACCTAAGCTGTCCTTACTGGCAGGTAGCAGAGTATTACACAGGCTCAGTTCTAGGCAGGTCAGGTAAGGTGTAAGGATCACTTCTAACCCTGAAGAGACTAGCATGGGCACTGGAGTCACAGCTGCCTTCTCAGGTGACAGCACAGTATACCAGATAGCACCTCTCCTAACTTGGCCAGCATCCTGCACCAGCCCCTCTCTACCCTAGCCATCAAAAGGGAAGTGTAGCACTGGGGAGCCAAGGAAACAGAGAGTAGCAGGAAAGCAGCCTGGCTCTGCCATGCCACAAGAAGGTGGATCCTTGAGCTGCTCAGAGTTCTAAGCAGGATAGGAAGTCAGAAGCCCAGTAAGCCCCTCAAGGCTTAAAAGGGTACTCTTACTACCTCACAAGTGCACAGGGACAAGAGCTACTGCCACGGAGATAGCAACCAAGGAATACCAAACAAGACCAGAACCCTGTCTACAAAGGACCAGGTTTTCCAGCCACTTTCCAAGAAATTCAACATGCCACATTCTCCCAGTATTCCATGCATCTTATTCAACCAAGTTTCCCAGAGCTCTGCTCCCCCAACTAAGATCTCCTTTCCGGCCACCCCAGACTACTCATTTCTGCCTCCCCAGAGTGAGCCTGTCCAAGACCCAGGTCCCCATCCTACACCAAAATAAGTCATTATCCAAAGCTATCCCCCACTCTCTACTCAGTGGCAAAGGTATGGGGCTACCTCTCACAGTAAGCCACACATCCTGCCTGATGCATGATAAAGGAATGGAAAATGGCCTACCCAAAAGCTTGTCCTTCTGCACTACTGCTAGACAGTAACTTAAATATCACATCTGCCAACCACAGGCAAAGTACTGCCATCCAGCTGCAGAACATGCACATGAGACCCTTCTCCCTCTGGACACCACAGCAGAGACTCTGCAACCCAAGCAACCAGCACAGTGGTCAAGGATGGAGGGTCTGGGCAAGTGTCAGCAGCCAAACTAGACAGCCACTCCTCACATAGGAAGACGACAGCCCGGGTGGGTGGGAAGGGACTGAGTTGTCTGGTTTTTAATATTTTATTATTATATCTAAGTACACTGTAGCTGTCTTCAGACACACCAGAAGAGGGCGTCAGATCTCATTACAGATGGTTGTGAGCCACCATGTGGTTGCTAGGATTTGAACTCAGGACCTTCGGAAGAGCAGTCCTTGCTGCTACCTGCTGAGCCATCTCGCCAGACTGCATATACTGTCTTGATGCACATGCTTCAGCGCCCACAGTGATGCAAGGTGTGCCTGATATTATTGACAATTCTTAAGCATGTAGTTGGGGTTGATGACCTGTAGGCGAAGTGAGTAAATACATAGAAGGGGGTTCAGAAGCCAGCTACCACCAGTCTAATTTCAACTCTGAGGAGGCAGAGCCTGAGTTCTATGAGTTCAAGGCTAGCATAGGCCAGCATATACAGCAAGCTCCAGGTCAACCCTATCTAAAATTAATAAAGAAAAAAGAAAGCAAACACCCTAACATCGCTTGGCCAGCTTCCTGCTACTCAGAAAGGACATTTAGTTACTCACAGGGTGACTCCCATGAAGCAAAGGAAAGCTCCAGATTACTAATAGGCTTGTGTAGTTAGGGATAGGCAAAACCCATGGTTTGCTCAGGGCCTGGCTTTAACCTTTAAAAGGTCATGGGGGTAATTGAGCCACTGTCTGCACCACCACAAGCTACACAGGCTCATGAAGAAAGGACCCCGCACACAAGTCTACACAAATCATGCCATCCATACAACCAGCTTTCCCGGGACTCCTCTGAAGCAGTCTTTGCTATGTAGGAATCAATGCTGGAAGTCTTCCCAGGAGAGACTTCTGAGAAGGGGAAGCTAGAAGTAGTTATTCACTCCCAAAAACAAACACGTGTGCTCAGTGCTCCAACTCCTAACACACGGCGAGATCTAGACACTGGGATAAAGGAGGATGACAAACCCAACCTGTAACAAGGACCAGTTCAGTAGTCAGGCCGAGGCCCCCTGTACTGGGAGGACCAGTCAGTTTATCTGTGAAGCACAAGGCAGATCAGCAGCAATGGCTCCCATATGCTTCAACTATGACCCTAAGGACAGATAGGCTCAGCCATGTCACATCCCAGATTTCTAGGATTCTATGAACAAAAAGGGTGGAAGAAGAGGCCCAGAGCTAGAGGAAAAGGAAAACAGGAAACAAACAAACAGAATGAATGGGGACTTGCACATTGCAAACTGTAATCTAAGGAGCCACGCCAACCCACCTCCTACCACAGCACCGCCTCAGCAGATGAGTCTGCCTTCCTACCAGGTCAGGGCCTGTGAGACCCCAACACACAGCTGGCAAGCCTCTCTAACCACCACAGTGAAAGACCAGTACAGCATTACTAACCTCAGTGACGTCCTCTCAGAGCAGCTCATCCTGTCCCACCATTGCTAAGACTCATCTTCCACAAAGTCAGTCACAGTAGAGAAATCTCACAGCCTTCTCACAAAGCCAGGCTCCAGAGACAACCAAAGCCAAAGGCAAGTCAAATTTTTTCCCTAAGACAGGGTTTCTCTGTGTAGCCCTGGCTGTCCTAGAACTCACTCTGTAGACCAGGCTGGCCTCAAACTCAGAAATCCACCTGCCTTTGCCTCCCAAGTGCTGGGATTAAAGGCGTGTGCCACCACTGCCCGGCAAGTCAAATTCTAACATACAATATTTCTAGTCTAAAAACCCATCAGGGCTGAGATGGAGTACATGCTTAGCCAATGGCAAGGCTCAGGGCCACTGCATCAAGCCTCACTAAGACCATGTGGGTAGGGTTTACCACCTCCAGCTTCATGTCCTGCCTGGTCTGACACAGCAGAGCAGACCTCCCTGCAAGGACAGAGCCTTCTACTTCCCCTTTAAGTGATTCTAGAATGATCCAGAACAGAACAGAACAGCCCAGGGCTTATATCCTCACAATTCAGTGTGCTCCCTCTCTCTGGTGGCCTCAATATCCTCTGCAGAAAGGACAGCAAATGTTCTTCCTCACAGACCTGCCCTGTTACAGGAGGACTCTGCACAAATGCAGCACTGGACAGTTCTTCAGGAATGCATGGTACAATCACCAACGGTGCTCTTCTTGCTGCCATCTTACCAGCCTT